>OV281099.1:0-15201 GCA_923060345.2 Erebia aethiops | reverse complement strand
TACAATAATATAATTATAAAAATATAAATTATTATCCATAAAACAAATCTATATAAATAAATTTTAAAATTATTTATTTGATAAATATAATTAATTAAAGAATAATATTTAATAATTTTATATATTCCCTGACCTCTATATAATTCTCTTCAACCTATATCTACATTTTTTAATAATTTTTGACCAAAACTTATAAAATAATAATTTAAACCATAAGTAGATAGTCTAGGTAAAAATCATATTAATGTTAAAAAAAATCTTAAATTATAAGTTATTATAAATTTATTTAAAGAATAAATTTTTATATTTCTAATTAGAACTCCCATTAATAAACCAACCAATCTAACATAAATTACTATTATTTTTAAATTAAAAGGTAAATAAATTATGTAAGGGTAAGAAAAAATTAATCATCTTATAAGTCTTCCAGAAATTAATCTCATAAATAATAAAATAAATATACTATTTAATATAATATAATCCTCTTCAAATAAATTATAAATAACTAATAAATTATAATCACTTACTATTAAAAATATCAATAAACGAATAGTATAAAATATAGTTAATCCCGTAGAAATATAATATAAATAAAAAACTAAAAAATTTAAATTTCTTATTCTAACCAACTCTAAAACTAAATCCTTAGAATAAAACCCAGCTAAAAAAGGAATTCCACATAAAGCTAAATTAGAAATATTTAAACATAATGAAGTTAAAGGAATATATAATCTTATTCCACCTATTAAACGAATATCTTGATTATCATTTATTAAATGAATAATCTTACCAGCACATATAAATAATAAAGCTTTAAATATAGCATGAGTTAATAAATGAAAATAAGCTAACTCATAATATCCTATACTTAAAATTCTTATTATTAAACCTAACTGTCTTAAAGTTGATAAAGCAATAATTTTTTTTAAATCAAATTCATAATTAGCAGCAATACCAGCTATAAACATTGTTAGTCCAGAAATCAATAAAAGAAACTTAATAAATATTGTTTCTATTAATAAATCATTAAATCGAATTAATAAATATACACCAGCAGTTACTAAAGTAGAAGAATGAACTAATGCAGAAACTGGTGTAGGAGCAGCTATAGCTGCTGGTAATCACGAACTAAATGGAATTTGAGCTCTCTTAGTTATAGCTGCTAAAATAATTATAAATCTAATAATTCTTATTGTATAATCATTACTCATAAAATTTAAATAAAAAATATAATTTCAACTTCCATAATTTATCATTCAAGAAATAACAATTAAAATTATAACATCACCAATCCGATTTGATAAAACAGTTAATATCCCCGCATTATAAGATTTAAAATTTTGATAATAAATAACTAAACAATAAGATACTAACCCTAATCCATCTCAACCTAAAATAATTCTAATAATATTAGGACTAATAACTAATAAAATTATTGAAAATACAAATAACAAAACTAAAATAATAAATCGATCTAAATTTAACTCAGAACTCATATATCTTTTTCTATATATAATAACAGAAGAAGAAATTAAAAATACAAATATTATAAATGTTAAAGAAATTGAATCTAATAAAATTGACATAACTAAATTTATTGAATTAAACGAAATAATTTCCCACTCTAAAAAAATTACTATTTCATTTATAATAAAATAAATCGATATAAAAAAATTAATTAATATAAAAAAAAATAAAAAAAAAAATCTAATAAAATAAAAAGAGTATTTATTAATAACTTAAAATGATATTTTCATATTTTTGACTCCACAAATCAATATTTTTTTTAAATTATTTAAATAAAATCAAAGTATTCTATAATCAATTTTTATCACTAAAATATTTAAAGGTAATCAATGTAATATTAATATTAAATATTCCCGAGATACCCCTATATAAAATCTATAAATACCAATATTATAATTTCCATGCTGTGTATATGAATATAAATATAATCTATAGCCAGCTCTAAAAAATGAAATTATTATTAATATAATTATAGTTAATCAAGACCAACTAATTAAACTATTAATTAATCTAATTTCACCAACTAAATTTAAAGAAGGTGGAGCAGCTATATTTGAAGATATTATTAAAAATCATCATAATCTTAATGAAGGTATAAAATTTATTATCCCCCTATTTAAAAATAATCTTCGACTATTTAATCGTTCATAATTAATATTTGATAAACAAAATATACCAGAAGAACATAACCCATGACTAATTATTAATAAATAAGAACCAAAAAATCCTCAATAATTCATAGTTATAATTCCCCCAATTACAATTCTTATATGGCAAACTGAAGAATAAGCAATTAAAGATTTTATATCAATTTGACAAAAACATTTTAAACTAATATAGAATCCCCCAATTAATCTAATAATTACCCAAATAAAATTTATTTTTATACCAATTTTTTGTAAAATAACCATAACTCGTAAAAGTCCATACCCCCCTAATTTTAATATAATAGCAGCTAAAATTATAGAACCAGAAATTGGAGCTTCAACATGAGCTTTAGGCAATCATAAATGAACAAAATATATCGGTATTTTAACTAAAAAAGCTAAAATTATTCTTATATATAAATAAACATAATTATAATTATAAAATTTTAAAAAATATATTATTATACAATCAATATTTTCATAAATATAAAAAATACCTAATAATAAAGGTAAAGAAGCAAATAAAGTATAAAATAATAAATATAAACCAGCTTGAACCCGCTCGGGTTGATATCCTCAACCAATAATTAACATTAAAGTTGGAATTAATCTAGCCTCAAAAAATAAATAAAATAAAAATAAATTTAATATTCTAAAAGTTAAATATAATATTATTAATAATAAAATAATATTAAATAAAAAAAATTTCTCATAAAATTTTCTTTTTATTAAATTTTCTCTAGCTATAATTATTAAAAATCTAATTCAAATTCTTAATAAAATTAAACCATAAGAAATTATATCACATCCTATTATATAACTTAAATTACAAAATCTAATAATATTAATAGATAAATTTATAAATAAAAAAACTATTATTATTATTATATTTTGAACCATCCAAAATATATTTTGTTTTAAACATAAAGGCATTATAAATATTATTATTACTAAAAATTTTATCATTAAATCAAATTAAAACTTTGAAAGTAATCATTTCCATGAGTTCGAATCATTGAAACTAAAATTGATAACCCTAAAGCCCCCTCACATACAGAAAATACTAAAAAAACTACTAATATATATATATTATATTCAATTATACTTAAATATAATATTAATGAAAAAAAAATTCTTAACACAATAAATTCTAATCTCATTAAAACAATTAATAAATGTTTATGTTTACTTACAAAAATTATATTACCAAATAAAAATATCATAAATACCATTAATCATATATTTAATATTATCATTTGTTTTTATAATTTAACTAAAATATTGGTCTTGTAAATCAAAAATAAGAAATTTCTTTAAAAACTTCAAAGAAAAAGAATCTCTTTATCTATAATCTCCAAAATTATAATTTTTTTATAAACTATTCTTTGAAATCATAAAAATATTTATGTCTTTTATAGTAATTTTATTATCTATTTTCATATTTTTTATTAACCACCCAATTTCAATAGGATTATTAATTTTATTACAAACCTTATTTATTTGCCTTTTATTAGGAATACTTATTAATTCTTATTGATTTTCTTATATTTTATTTTTAATTTTCTTAGGAGGTTTATTAGTACTTTTTATTTATATTTCAAGAATTGCATCTAATGAAATTATAAATTTTTCACTTATTAATAAAATTATCTTTTTTACATTTCTAAGTTTTTCTATTATTATCATTACTTTTTTTAAAAATAATTTAAATTGATTAAATTTTTCTTTTAATGAAGATATAAATAATTTTACCAATATATTTTTATTTTCCTATAATGAAAATAATATTAATTTATTTAAATTATATAATGAACAAACTTATTTATTAATAATTATAATAATTATATATTTATTTATTACATTAATTGCAGTAGTTAAAATTACAAATATTTTTTTTGGGCCTATTCGATCTTTTAACTAATGATAAATTTATATAAACCTTTACGAAAAACTCACCCTATCCTTAAAATTATTAATGGCTCATTAATTGATTTACCTACACCTATTAATATCTCAAGATGATGAAATTTTGGATCTTTATTATCTTTATGTTTAATAATTCAAATCATTACAGGATTATTTTTAACTATATATTATACCGCAAATATTGAAATAGCATTCTTTAGTGTTAATTATATTTGCCGAAATGTTAATTATGGATGATTAATTCGAACTCTTCATGCTAATGGAGCTTCATTTTTTTTTATTTGTATTTATTTTCATATTGGCCGAGGAATCTATTATGAATCTTTTAATTTTTCTTATACTTGAATAATTGGAATTATTATTTTATTTTTATTGATAGCTACAGCTTTTATAGGATATGTTCTTCCTTGAGGTCAAATATCTTTTTGAGGAGCTACAGTTATTACTAATCTTTTATCTGCTATCCCATATTTAGGAACTTTTTTAGTTAATTGAATTTGAGGGGGATTTGCAGTAGATAATGCCACCCTTACTCGATTTTATACTTTCCACTTTTTACTTCCTTTTATTATTATTATAATAACCATAATTCACTTACTATTTCTCCATCAAACAGGATCCAATAACCCTCTAGGAATTAACAGAAATTTAGATAAAATCCCCTTTCACCCATTTTTTACTTTTAAAGATTTAATTGGATTTACTATTTTAATTTTTATATTAATTTTACTAACTTTAACTAATCCTTATTTATTAGGAGATCCAGACAATTTTATCCCAGCTAACCCCTTAGTAACACCTATTCATATTCAACCTGAATGATACTTTTTATTTGCTTATGCTATTCTTCGTTCTATTCCTAATAAACTTGGGGGAGTAATCGCACTAATTATATCAATTTTAATTTTAATTATTCTTCCTTTTACATTTAATAAAAAAATTCAAGGAATTCAATTTTATCCCCTTAATCAAATTTTATTTTGATTTTTAATTATAACAATTATCTTATTAACTTGAATTGGAGCTCGACCTATTGAAAACTTATATGTAATCACAAGTCAAATTTTAACTATATTTTACTTTTCATACTTTATTATTAACCCTATTTTAAACAAAATTTGAGATAATTTAATTTTCAAATCTTAATTCTATTTAATTAATGAGCTTGTTATAAGCATTTGTTTTGAAAACTTAAGAAAGAATTATTATTCTATTAATTTATACTAAATTAATTTTATAATTTATTATTATTATTACTCCTATAAAAAATAATAAATAATTTAAAGATATTGGTAAATATCTTTTTCAACATAAATATATCAATTTATCATATCGATATCGAGGTAATGTCCCCCGAACTCAAATAAATAAAAAAGAAATTATAATTATTTTTAAATAAAATAATAAATTTAAATCATAACCCCCTATATAAATAATAACAAATAATAAACTTATAAATAGAATTCTTGAATATTCAGCTAAAAAAATCAAAGCAAATCCCCCTCTTCTATACTCAACATTAAACCCAGATACTAACTCTCTTTCTCCCTCAGCAAAATCAAAAGGAGTACGATTAACTTCAGCTATTAAAGAAGATAAAAAACATAATCTTAAAGGTAATATTATAAATATAAATCAAACTAATATTTGATAATTAGTAAATTTTATTAAATTGAAATCTAAAACTAAAATAATTCTAGATAATATAATTAAGATTAAACTAACTTCATAAGAAATAGTCTGAGCTAATGCTCGTAATCTTCCTAATAAAGAATAATTTGTATTAGAAGATCAACCAGCAATTATAACTATATAAACCCCTATACTTATACAACATAAAATAAATAAAATACCTATATTAAAAACAATTAAATTAAAATAATAAGGTATAACTATTCAAAGTATTAAAGATAATATAAAACTTAAAACTGGAGCAAAATAATAAAAAATATAATTTGAATAATTTAAATATACTTGTTCTTTAGAAAATAATTTAATAGCATCAGAAAAAGGCTGTAACAAACCTATAAATCCTACTTTATTAGGACCTTTTCGAATTTGAATATAACCTAAAATTTTACGCTCCAACAAAACTAAAAAAGCTACCCCAATTAAAACCCCAATAATTAAAATTAAAATTCCAATAATTATATTTATTAAATCTAATATTATCATTTACTATTTATATAATTAATTATATATTTATGACTTCTAAAACCACTACATTTTTTCTGCCAAAATAGTGTAATTTATACAAATAAATTAATAATATTCATTTATTAAAATTATTTTAAATATTTGATCCTTTCGTACTAAAATATTTTATTTTTCTAAAGATAGAAACCAACCTGGCTTACACCGGTTTGAACTCAGATCATGTAAGATTTTAATGATCGAACAGATCAAAATTTTAAACTTTTGCATTTAAATTTTATCTTAATCCAACATCGAGGTCGCAAACTTTTTTTTTTATTTGAACTAAAAAAAAATATTACGCTGTTATCCCTAAGGTAATTTTTTCTTATAATCATTAATAATGGATCATTTAATCATTTATTTATGTTTATTTTTAAAAAAAGTTATTTTTATTTTTCTATCACCCCAATATAATATTTAACTTTATTTTAATATTAATTTTTATATAAATTTAAAATAAAATTAAATATAAAACTCTATAGGGTCTTCTCGTCTTTTAAAATTATTTTAGCTTTTTTACTAAAAAATAAAATTCTAATAAAAAATAAGAGACAGTTAATATTTCATTAAATCTTTCATACAAGTTTTCAATTAAAAAACTAATGATTATGCTACCTTTGTACAGTCATAATACTGCAGCCCTTTAATATAAATCAGTGGGCAGATTAGACTTTAAATTATATCTCAAAAAGACATGTTTTTGATAAACAAGTGAATATTTCATTTTGCCGAATTCCTTTTTATTTATTTTAATTATTCATTAATATTTTTATTTTATTTTTATACTAATTTTATCATTATTTCTAATTTTATTTTATTTTAAATTATTATTTTATATAAATTTAAATTTTTTTTTATTAAATTTTATTTTTATTAAAATTTTTTATAATAAATTATAATTTTTAAACAATATAAATTTTAAAAATTTTAAATTAATTATAATATTATTATAAATTTTTAATTTAAAGCTTATCCCTCAATATATTAAATTTAAATTTTTATAATTTTATTATTAAATTATAAAATTATATAAATTTTAAATTAAATTTTTTTCTAAAATAACTAGATATATTTAAAAACGATTAACATTTCATTTCTAATTAATTATTTAAAATAATTATGTTATATTAACTTTTATAATTAATTAACTCTTTTAAATTCGAGAACTTTTTTTTTAAAAAATATATTTAATAAACTCTGATACACAAGATACAATAAACTAAATCTTCTTTTAAATTAATTAATTTTCAATTATTTCAAATTTTTCTTACAATACTTATTTCCCTATAAAATTTTAAATTTTTTCCATTAAAAATACTTTAACCCCCATTATTTATTTTTAACTTAAAAATTTCTTTTATTAACTTTATATTATTAATTTTTCCCCCTCAAATTAATTAAATTTTAATTTCTTTTCAATGTAAATGAAATACTTTTAACAAGCTCTAATTTGTTCATTCTAGAAACACTTTCCAGTACCTCTACTTTGTTACGACTTATTTCAATTTTTAAATGAAAGTGACGGGCAATATGTACATATTTCAATTTTTAATCATTTTAATAAATTAATTAAAATTACATTTAAATCCACCTTCAAACTAATTTTAAAATTAAATTATTCATATTAAATTATTTTATTGTAATCCATCATATTCTTAATTATACTCTATATCTTGATCTGAATTAATTTTAATTTTAAATTTTTAAATATTATTTTTATTATAAAATATTTTTATAACAACGATATATAAAATAATAAATTAAGTAAATTTATTCGTGGATTATCAATTATTAGACAGATTCCTCTAAATGAACTAAAATACCGCCATATTATTTAAGTTTCAATATTTTTTATTTACTATTTTAGTATTATAAATTAAATTTTAATAGTAGGGTATCTAATCCTAGTTTATCATTAAATTTATTAAATCATAAAATTACTTTAAAATTTAATTAAATTAAAATTTCACTTAATAATTTAATATTTATTTTAATTATTATTTTATTTATTATATACTGAAATAATTTAATTTAATTTTTGTATAACCGCAACTGCTGGCACAAAATTAGTTATTAATTTTTATATTACTAAATCTTAATTTCTTAAATTTTTAATTTTAATTACTACAAATACATAATTATTATTTAAATAATTAAAATTTAATACTAAAATTTATATGTAAAATAAATTTAAAATAAATTAGAAAAAACATAAAAATTTTATCTATTATAAAATTTTGCACATAGAATTTTTTTTTTTTTTTTTTTATGTTAAATGTATAATAAACATTAATAAATTTTTATTATTTCTCTCATTTTTTTTTCATAATATTAATATTAAAAGTATATTTCATGATAATCCTAATACAGTTCATTTTAAATAAGAAATATTATTTAATTAATTTGAATTTTTCCAATAATTTATGAATTATTAATATATTAATTAATTAAATAATATATATATATATAAAGTTTTATAATTAATTAAATATTTAATATATTTATATATATATATATACATAAATAAAAACCTCATTTAAATTTTTACTTAGACCGTTTGTAATGTTTTTTATAATATATATATATAATGAATTTTAAAAATAAGCTAAATAAAGCTTTTGGGCTCATACCTCAAATATAAAGGAAATCCCTTTTTTTTAAATAAAGTGCCTGATAAAAGGATTATTCTGATAGAATAAATAATGTAATTTTTTACCTTTATTATATTTTACAGAATTAAACTATATCTAATAATTTCAAAAATTATTGTGCATCTTACACTAAAATATATTTTTAAAAAATGATTATTTTTCATTTAAGAAATAATTTCTTATTTTAAATTTTATTTTTTTTCAATTCTAATAAAATATTTTTTTTATTTACTTTATTATTTAGAACTTTAATTTCAATTTCTTCCAATTCTTGATTAGGATGCTGAATTGGATTAGAAATTAATTTATTAAGATTTATCCCCCTAATTACAAACCCAAATAACTTATTAAATTCTGAAGCTTCTTTAAAATATTTTTTAACTCAATCTATTGCATCTATTAATTTTTTATTTACAATTATTTTAAATTTATTTTTAATAGAAAATTTTTTTATAAATAATTTTATTTCTATTTTAATTAATTCTTCTTTATTAATAAAAATAGGATCTACACCTTTTCATTTTTGATTCCCTAATATTATAGAAGGTCTTTCTTGATTAAATTGTTTTTTTTTAATAACTTGACAAAAAATTACCCCCATAATTTTATTGTCATATTATTTTAACATAAATTTTTTAATATTTATTATAATTTTAAATGTTTTAATTGGAGCTATTGGAGGATTTAATCAAACTTCTTTACGAAAATTAATAGCATTTTCTTCAATTAATAATTTAGGTTGAATATTATCAGCATTATTAATTAGAGAAAATTTATGAATAATTTATTTTTTTTTATATTCTCTTATTATTAGTATTATATGTTTTTTATTTTATATATTAAATATTTTTTATATTAATCAAATATTTAATTTTAATATTAATTTTTCTATTAAATTTTGTATTATAATTAATTTTCTTTCTTTAGGAGGTCTCCCACCTTTTTTAGGATTTTTCCCTAAATGATTAATTATTAACTATCTAATTTTAAATAAATTATATATTATTTCATTCTTTTTTATTATAATAAGTTTAATTATATTAATTCTTTATATTCGTATTATTTATTCCTCTTTTATATTTTTTTCTTTTAAATTTAAATGATTTAAAATTTATATTAAAAATAATTTATTAATTTTAATTAATTTTCTTAGATTTCTTTCATTATTAGGAATAATTTTTAGAACTTTATTTTTTTTTTAAGGTTTTAAGTTAATTAAAACTAATAATCTTCAAAATTATTTATAAAGAAATATCTCTTTAAGCCTTAGTATTAATATACCCCATAAAATTTGCAATTTTATATCAAAATATGACTATAAGGCCTAGTAAAAGAGAATTTCTCGTTAATAAATTTACAATTTATCGCTTTTTATCCCTCAGCCATTTTACTTTAGCGAAAATGACTTTTTTCTACTAATCATAAAGATATTGGAACTTTATATTTTATTTTTGGAATTTGAGCAGGTATAGTAGGTACATCCCTTAGTCTAATTATTCGAACAGAATTAGGTAATCCTGGATCTTTAATTGGAAATGATCAAATTTATAATACTATTGTCACAGCACATGCTTTTATTATAATTTTTTTCATAGTTATACCTATTATAATTGGAGGATTTGGCAATTGACTTGTACCTCTTATACTAGGAGCCCCTGATATAGCTTTCCCCCGAATAAATAATATAAGATTTTGACTTCTTCCCCCCTCCTTAACTTTATTAATTTCAAGTAGTATTGTAGAAAATGGTGCTGGTACAGGATGAACGGTTTACCCTCCCCTTTCATCTAATATTGCTCATAGTGGATCCTCTGTTGATTTAGCAATTTTTTCATTACATTTAGCTGGAATTTCATCAATCCTTGGAGCTATTAATTTTATTACAACAATTATTAACATACGAATTAATAATATATCTTATGATCAAATACCCCTATTTGTTTGAGCCGTAGGAATTACTGCATTATTATTATTACTTTCTTTACCTGTATTAGCTGGAGCTATTACCATACTTCTCACAGACCGAAATCTAAATACTTCTTTTTTTGATCCCGCAGGAGGTGGAGATCCTATTTTATACCAACATTTATTTTGATTTTTTGGACATCCAGAAGTTTATATTTTAATTTTACCAGGATTTGGTATAATTTCTCATATTATTTCTCAAGAAAGAGGTAAAAAAGAAACTTTCGGAAATTTAGGTATAATTTATGCTATATTAGCAATTGGATTATTAGGATTTATCGTTTGAGCTCATCATATATTCACAGTAGGGATAGATATTGATACTCGAGCTTATTTTACTTCAGCTACAATAATTATTGCTGTACCAACAGGAATTAAAATTTTTAGTTGATTAGCAACTCTTCATGGATCTCAAATTAATTACAGTCCTTCTATACTTTGAGGATTAGGATTTATCTTTTTATTTACTGTAGGAGGATTAACTGGTGTAATTTTAGCTAACTCTTCAATTGATATTGCACTTCATGATACTTATTACGTTGTAGCTCACTTTCATTATGTATTATCAATAGGAGCAGTATTTGCTATTCTTGGAGGATTTATTCATTGATACCCCTTATTTACAGGATTAGTATTAAACCCATACTTATTAAAAATTCAATTTATCTCAATATTTATTGGAGTTAATCTAACTTTTTTCCCACAACATTTTTTAGGTTTAGCTGGAATACCTCGACGTTACTCAGATTATCCAGATAGTTTCCTATCTTGAAACATTATTTCATCATTAGGATCCTATATTTCACTATTTTCTATAATAATAATTATTATTATTATTTGAGAATCAATAATTTACCAACGTATAATTTTATTTTCATTAAATATACCAACTTCAATTGAATGATATCAAAATCTACCTCCCGCCGAACACTCTTATAATGAACTTCCTATTTTAAGTAACTTCTTCTAATATGGCAGATTATATGTAGTGGATTTAAACCCCATTTATAAAGGATTATCCTTTTTTTAGAACATGGCAACATGATCTAATTTTAACTTTCAAAATAGAGCTTCCCCCCTCATAGAACAAATTATTTTTTTTCATGATCATACTTTAATTATTTTAATTATTATTACTATATTAGTTTCTTATTTTTTATTAAGATTATTTTTTAATAAATATATTAATCGATTTTTAATAGAAAGACAAATAATTGAATTAATTTGAACTATCCTCCCCGCAATTATTTTAATTTTTATTGCTTTTCCATCATTACGTTTACTTTATTTATTAGATGAATTAAATAATCCTTTAATCACATTAAAATCTATTGGGCATCAATGATATTGAAGTTACGAATATTCAGATTTTAATGATATTGAATTTGATTCCTATATAACTCAATTTGATAAAAAAAATAATTTTCGCTTATTAGATGTAGATAATCGTATTATTTTACCTATAAATAATCAAATTCGAATTTTAATTACAGCTACTGATGTTATTCATTCTTGAACAATCCCTTCATTAGGAGTAAAAGTTGATGCTAATCCAGGTCGACTTAATCAAACTAGTTTTTTTATTAATCGACCTGGAATTTTCTTTGGTCAATGTTCTGAAATTTGTGGTGCTAATCATAGTTTTATACCTATTGTAATCGAAAGTATTCCAATTAAAAAATTTATTAATTGAATTAATAATTATTCATCATTAGATGACTGAAAGCAAGTATTGGTCTCTTAAACCATTTTATAGTAATTTAGCAATTACTTCTAATGAAAGAATTAGTTAATTTATAACATAAATATGTCAAATTTAAATTATTACATTAGTAATATTCTTTTATCCCTCAAATAATACCAATTAATTGAATATTTTCTTTTATTTTTTTTATTATTACTTTTATTATATTTAATATTATTAATTATTATATTTTTAATTATAATTATAAAACTAAAAAATTACCTAAAAATTTAATTTTAAACTCTAATTTTTTATGAAAATGATAAATAATTTATTTTCAATTTTTGACCCCTCTACTAATATTTTTAATTTACCTCTTAATTGAATTAGAACCCTTATTGGATTAATATTTATTCCTTATTCTTTTTGATTTATACCTAATCGATATTTTACATTATGAAACAAAATTTCATCTAAACTTCATAAAGAATTTAAAACTTTAATAGGAATTAATAGATTTAATGGATCAACATTTATTTTTATTTCCCTTTTCTTCTTTGTATTATTTAATAATTTTTTAGGATTATTTCCTTATATCTTTACAAGAACTAGTCATTTAAATCTTTCATTAACTTTATCTTTAACTTTATGAATTAGATTTATAATTTATGGATGAATTAATAATACTCAACATATATTTATTCATTTAATTCCCCAAGGAACCCCAACTATCCTTATACCTTTTATAGTTTTAATTGAAACAATTAGAAATATTATTCGACCAAGAACATTAGCTGTTCGTTTAACAGCTAATATAATTGCAGGACACTTATTATTAACATTATTAGGAAATTCAGGAATAAATCTATCTAATTATTTATTAATTATTTTAATTTTTATACAAATTTTATTATTAACATTAGAATTTGCAGTTGCAATTATTCAATCTTATGTAATTACTATTTTAAGAACATTATATTCTAGTGAAGTTAATTAATGAAAATAACTCATAATCATCCATATCATTTAGTAGATTTTAGACCATGACCTTTAACAGGAGCTATTGGAACAATAACTTTTGTTACAGGATTAATTAAATGATTTCATAATTTTAATTTAAATCTTTTAATTATAGGTTATTTAATTGTAATCTTAACAATATATCAATGATGACGAGACATTTGTCGAGAAGGTACATTTCAAGGTAAACATACCTTATTAGTTTCTAATGGACTTCGCTGAGGAATAATTTTATTTATTATTTCAGAAATTTTTTTTTTTATTTCATTTTTTTGAGCTTTTTTTCATAGAAGTTTATCCCCTAATATTGAAATCGGAGCTATATGACCCCCTATAAATATTATTCCATTTAACCCTTTTCAAATTCCTTTACTTAATACAATTATTTTAATCAGATCTGGAATTACTGTAACATGAACTCATCATAGTCTCATAGAAAATAACTTTACTCAAACTACACAAAGATTAATTTTTACTATTATTTTAGGAATTTATTTTACTATTCTTCAAGCCTATGAATATTTTGAAGCCCCCTTTACTATTGCAGATAGTGTCTATGGATCAACTTTTTTTATCGCAACAGGATTTCATGGACTTCATGTAATTATTGGAACTTTATTCTTAATAACATGTTTTATTCGTCATTTAAATAATCATTTTTCTAATAATCATCATTTTGGATTTGAAGCTGCAGCCTGATATTGACATTTTGTAGATGTAGTATGATTATTCCTTTACATTTCAATTTATTGATGAGGAAATTAATCAATTATTTATATAATATATTTAGTATATTTGACTTCCAATCAAAAAGTTTAATAATTTATTAATATAAATAATTTTTACTTTATTATATATTTCCATAACTATTTTATTAATTTCTAATCTTTTTATTATTTTATCTTTTATTATTTCTAAAAAATCAATTATAGACCGAGAAAAATGTTCACCATTTGAATGTGGATTTGACCCTAAAATATTACCCCGAATCCCTTTTTCTTTACATTTTTTTTTAATTACAGTAATTTTTTTAATCTTTGACATTGAAATCGCCTTAATTTTACCAATAATTATTTCTTTTAAAAGAATTAATTTTTTTATTTGATGAAAAATTAGATCATTATTCATAATTATACTTTTAATTGGACTATATCATGAATGAAATGAAAATATATTAAATTGAACTATTTAAGGATTATAGTTTATTAAAAACATTTGATTTGCATTCAAAAAATATTGAAAATCAATTTATCTTAAATAAGAAGCAATTTGCATTTAATTTCGACTTAAAAGATAGAGTATTATATTACTCCTTATTTAAAAATTAATTGAAACCAAAAAGAGGTATATCACTGTTAATGATAAAATTGAATTATTATTCCAATTGAAATATATATATATAAATTAAGCTGCTAACTTAACCTTTAGTGATTAAATTCATTAATATTTCTTTCTTATTTATATAGTTTATTCAAAACATTACATTTTCATTGTAAAATAAAAAAATTATTTTTTTATAAATACTTAAAGATTTAATAATCTCCTTAATATCTTCAATATTACACTCTTATATAAGCTATTTAAG
>CAKLPR020000033.1:35000-56196 GCA_923060345.2 Erebia aethiops | reverse complement strand
AACCTAACCTAACCTAACCTAACCTAACCTAACCTAACCTAACCTAACCTAACCTAACCTAACCTAACCTAACCTAACCTAACCTAACCTAACCTAACCTAACCTAACCTAACCTAACCTAACCTAACCTAACCTAACCTAACCTAACCTAACCTAACCTAACCTAACCTAACCTAACCTAACCTAACCTAACCTAACCTAACCTAACCTAACCTAACCTAACCTAACCTAACCTAACCTAACCTAACCTAACCTAACCTAACCTAACCTAACCTAACCTAACCTAACCTAACCTAACCTAACCTAACCTAACCTAACCGTAACCTAACCTAACCTAACCTAACCTAACCTAACCTAACCTAACCTAACCTAACCTAACCTAACCTAACCTAACCTAACCTAACCTAACCTAACCTAACCTAACCTAACCTAACCTAACCTAACCTAACCTAACCTAACCTAACCTAACCTAACCTAACCTAACCTAACCTAACCTAACCTAACCTAACCTAACCTAACCTAACCTAACCTAACCTAACCTAACCTAACCTAACCTAACCTAACCTAACCTAACCTAACCTAACCTAACCTAACCTAACCTAACCTAACCTAACCTAACCTAACCTAACCTAACCTAACCTAACCTAACCTAACCTAACCTAACCTAACCTAACCTAACCTAACCTAACCTAACCTAACCTAACCTAACCTAACCTAACCTAACCTAACCTAACCTAACCTAACCTAACCTAACCTAACCTAACCTAACCTAACCTAACCTAACCTAACCTAACCTAACCTAACCTAACCTAACCTAACCTAACCTAACCTAACCTAACCTAACCTAACCTAACCTAACCTAACCTAACCTAACCTAACCTAACCTAACCTAACCTAACCTAACCTAACCTAACCTAACCTAACCTAACCTAACCTAACCTAACCTAACCTAACCTAACCTAACCTAACCTAACCTAACCTAACCTAACCTAACCTAACCTAACCTAACCTAACCTAACCTAACCTAACCTAACCTAACCTAACCTAACCTAACCTAACCTAACCTAACCTAACCTAACCTAACCTAACCTAACCTAACCTAACCTAACCTAACCTAACCTAACCTAATCTAACCTAACCTAACCTAACCTAACCTAACCTAACCTAACCTAACCTAACCTAACCTAACCTAACCTAACCTAACCTAACCTAACCTAACCTAACCTAACCTAACCTAACCTAACCTAACCTAACCTAACCTAACCTAACCTAACCTAACCTAACCTAACCTAACCTAACCTAACCTAACCTAACCTAACCTAACCTAACCTAACCTAACCTAACCTAACCTAACCTAACCTAACCTAACCTAACCTAACCTAACCTAACCTAACCTAACCTAACCTAACCTAACCTAACCTAACCTAACCTAACCTAACCTAACCTAACCTAACCTAACCTAACCTAACCTAACCTAACCTAACCTAACCTAACCTAACCTAACCTAACCTAACCTAACCTAACCTAACCTAACCTAACCTAACCTAACCTAACCTAACCTAACCTAACCTAACCTAACCTAACCTAACCTAACCTAACCTAACCTAACCTAACCTAACCTAACCTAACCTAACCTAACCTAACCTAACCTAACCTAACCTAACCTAACCTAACCTAACCTAACCTAACCTAACCTAACCTAACCTAACCTAACCTAACCTAACCTAACCTAACCTAACCTAACCTAACCTAACCTAACCTAACCTAACCTAACCTAACCTAACCTAACCTAACCTAACCTAACCTAACCTAACCTAACCTAACCTAACCTAACCTAACCTAACCTAACCTAACCTAACCTAACCTAACCTAACCTAACCTAACCTAACCTAACCTAACCTAACCTAACCTAACCTAACCTAACCTAACCTAACCTAACCTAACCTAACCTAACCTAACCTAACCTAACCTAACCTAACCTAACCTAACCTAACCTAACCTAACCTAACCTAACCTAACCTAACCTAACCTAACCTAACCTAACCTAACCTAACCTAACCTAACCTAACCTAACCTAACCTAACCTAACCTAACCTAACCTAACCTAACCTAACCTAACCTAACCTAACCTAACCTAACCTAACCTAACCTAACCTAACCTAACCTAACCTAACCTAACCTAACCTAACCTAACCTAACCTAACCTAACCTAACCTAACCTAACCTAACCTAACCTAACCTAACCTAACCTAACCTAACCTAACCTAACCTAACCTAACCTAACCTAACCTAACCTAACCTAACCTAACCTAACCTAACCTAACCTAACCTAACCTAACCTAACCTAACCTAACCTAACCTAACCTAACCTAACCTAACCTAACCTAACCTAACCTAACCTAACCTAACCTAACCTAACCTAACCTAACCTAACCTAACCTAACCTAACCTAACCTAACCTAACCTAACCTAACCTAACCTAACCTAACCTAACCTAACCTAACCTAACCTAACCTAACCTAACCTAACCTAACCTAACCTAACCTAACCTAACCTAACCTAACCTAACCTAACCTAACCTAACCTAACCTAACCTAACCTAACCTAACCTAACCTAACCTAACCTAACCTAACCTAACCTAACCTAACCTAACCTAACCTAACCTAACCTAACCTAACCTAACCTAACCTAACCTAACCTAACCTAACCTAACCTAACCTAACCTAACCTAACCTAACCTAACCTAACCTAACCTAACCTAACCTAACCTAACCTAACCTAACCTAACCTAACCTAACCTAACCTAACCTAACCTAACCTAACCTAACCTAACCTAACCTAACCTAACCTAACCTAACCTAACCTAACCTAACCTAACCTAACCTAACCTAACCTAACCTAACCTAACCTAACCTAACCTAACCTAACCTAACCTAACCTAACCTAACCTAACCTAACCTAACCTAACCTAACCTAACCTAACCTAACCTAACCTAACCTAACCTAACCTAACCTAACCTAACCTAACCTAACCTAACCTAACCTAACCTAACCTAACCTAACCTAACCTAACCTAACCTAACCTAACCTAACCTAACCTAACCTAACCTAACCTAACCTAACCTAACCTAACCTAACCTAACCTAACCTAACCTAACCTAACCTAACCTAACCTAACCTAACCTAACCTAACCTAACCTAACCTAACCTAACCTAACCTAACCTAACCTAACCTAACCTAACCTAACCTAACCTAACCTAACCTAACCTAACCTAACCTAACCTAACCTAACCTAACCTAACCTAACCTAACCTAACCTAACCTAACCTAACCTAACCTAACCTAACCTAACCTAACCTAACCTAACCTAACCTAACCTAACCTAACCTAACCTAACCTAACCTAACCTAACCTAACCTAACCTAACCTAACCTAACCTAACCTAACCTAACCTAACCTAACCTAACCTAACCTAACCTAACCTAACCTAACCTAACCTAACCTAACCTAACCTAACCTAACCTAACCTAACCTAACCTAACCTAACCTAACCTAACCTAACCTAACCTAACCTAACCTAACCTAACCTAACCTAACCTAACCTAACCTAACCTAACCTAACCTAACCTAACCTAACCTAACCTAACCTAACCTAACCTAACCTAACCTAACCTAACCTAACCTAACCTAACCTAACCTAACCTAACCTAACCTAACCTAACCTAACCTAACCTAACCTAACCTAACCTAACCTAACCTAACCTAACCTAACCTAACCTAACCTAACCTAACCTAACCTAACCTAACCTAACCTAACCTAACCTAACCTAACCTAACCTAACCTAACCTAACCTAACCTAACCTAACCTAACCTAACCTAACCTAACCTAACCTAACCTAACCTAACCTAACCTAACCTAACCTAACCTAACCTAACCTAACCTAACCTAACCTAACGTAACCTAACCTAACCTAACCTAACCTAACCTAACCTAACCTAACCTAACCTAACCTAACCTAACCTAACCTAACCTAACCTAACCTAACCTAACCTAACCTAACCTAACCTAACCTAACCTAACCTAACCTAACCTAACCTAACCTAACCTAACCTAACCTAACCTAACCTAACCTAACCTAACCTAACCTAACCTAACCTAACCTAACCTAACCTAACCTAACCTAACCTAACCTAACCTAACCTAACCTAACCTAACCTAACCTAACCTAACCTAACCTAACCTAACCTAACCTAACCTAACCTAACCTAACCTAACCTAACCTAACCTAACCTAACCTAACCTAACCTAACCTAACCTAACCTAACCTAACCTAACCTAACCTAACCTAACCTAACCTAACCTAACCTAACCTAACCTAACCTAACCTAACCTAACCTAACCTAACCTAACCTAACCTAACCTAACCTAACCTAACCTAACCTAACCTAACCTAACCTAACCTAACCTAACCTAACCTAACCTAACCTAACCTAACCTAACCTAACCTAACCTAACCTAACCTAACCTAACCTAACCTAACCTAACCTAACCTAACCTAACCTAACCTAACCTAACCTAACCTAACCTAACCTAACCTAACCTAACCTAACCTAACCTAACCTAACCTAACCTAACCTAACCTAACCTAACCTAACCTAACCTAACCTAACCTAACCTAACCTAACCTAACCTAACCTAACCTAACCTAACCTAACCTAACCTAACCTAACCTAACCTAACCTAACCTAACCTAACCTAACCTAACCTAACCTAACCTAACCTAACCTAACCTAACCTAACCTAACCTAACCTAACCTAACCTAACCTAACCTAACCTAACCTAACCTAACCTAACCTAACCTAACCTAACCTAACCTAACCTAACCTAACCTAACCTAACCTAACCTAACCTAACCTAACCTAACCTAACCTAACCTAACCTAACCTAACCTAACCTAACCTAACCTAACCTAACCTAACCTAACCTAACCTAACCTAACCTAACCTAACCTAACCTAACCTAACCTAACCTAACCTAACCTAACCTAACCTAACCTAACCTAACCTAACCTAACCTAACCTAACCTAACCTAACCTAACCTAACCTAACCTAACCTAACCTAACCTAACCTAACCTAACCTAACCTAACCTAACCTAACCTAACCTAACCTAACCTAACCTAACCTAACCTAACCTAACCTAACCTAACCTAACCTAACCTAACCTAACCTAACCTAACCTAACCTAACCTAACCTAACCTAACCTAACCTAACCTAACCTAACCTAACCTAACCTAACCTAACCTAACCTAACCTAACCTAACCTAACCTAACCTAACCTAACCTAACCTAACCTAACCTAACCTAACCTAACCTAACCTAACCTAACCTAACCTAACCTAACCTAACCTAACCTAACCTAACCTAACCTAACCTAACCTAACCTAACCTAACCTAACCTAACCTAACCTAACCTAACCTAACCTAACCTAACCTAACCTAACCTAACCTAACCTAACCTAACCTAACCTAACCTAACCTAACCTAACCTAACCTAACCTAACCTAACCTAACCTAACCTAACCTAACCTAACCTAACCTAACCTAACCTAACCTAACCTAACCTAACCTAACCTAACCTAACCTAACCTAACCTAACCTAACCTAACCTAACCTAACCTAACCTAACCTAACCTAACCTAACCTAACCTAACCTAACCTAACCTAACCTAACCTAACCTAACCTAACCTAACCTAACCTAACCTAACCTAACCTAACCTAACCTAACCTAACCTAACCTAACCTAACCTAACCTAACCTAACCTAACCTAACCTAACCTAACCTAACCTAACCTAACCTAACCTAACCTAACCTAACCTAACCTAACCTAACCTAACCTAACCTAACCTAACCTAACCTAACCTAACCTAACCTAACCTAACCTAACCTAACCTAACCTAACCTAACCTAACCTAACCTAACCTAACCTAACCTAACCTAACCTAACCTAACCTAACCTAACCTAACCTAACCTAACCTAACCTAACCTAACCTAACCTAACCTAACCTAACCTAACCTAACCTAACCTAACCTAACCTAACCTAACCTAACCTAACCTAACCTAACCTAACCTAACCTAACCTAACCTAACCTAACCTAACCTAACCTAACCTAACCTAACCTAACCTAACCTAACCTAACCTAACCTAACCTAACCTAACCTAACCTAACCTAACCTAACCTAACCTAACCTAACCTAACCTAACCTAACCTAACCTAACCTAACCTAACCTAACCTAACCTAACCTAACCTAACCTAACCTAACCTAACCTAACCTAACCTAACCTAACCTAACCTAACCTAACCTAACCTAACCTAACCTAACCTAACCTAACCTAACCTAACCTAACCTAACCTAACCTAACCTAACCTAACCTAACCTAACCTAACCTAACCTAACCTAACCTAACCTAACCTAACCTAACCTAACCTAACCTAACCTAACCTAACCTAACCTAACCTAACCTAACCTAACCTAACCTAACCTAACCTAACCTAACCTAACCTAACCTAACCTAACCTAACCTAACCTAACCTAACCTAACCTAACCTAACCTAACCTAACCTAACCTAACCTAACCTAACCTAACCTAACCTAACCTAACCTAACCTAACCTAACCTAACCTAACCTAACCTAACCTAACCTAACCTAACCTAACCTAACCTAACCTAACCTAACCTAACCTAACCTAACCTAACCTAACCTAACCTAACCTAACCTAACCTAACCTAACCTAACCTAACCTAACCTAACCTAACCTAACCTAACCTAACCTAACCTAACCTAACCTAACCTAACCTAACCTAACCTAACCTAACCTAACCTAACCTAACCTAACCTAACCTAACCTAACCTAACCTAACCTAACCTAACCTAACCTAACCTAACCTAACCTAACCTAACCTAACCTAACCTAACCTAACCTAACCTAACCTAACCTAACCTAACCTAACCTAACCTAACCTAACCTAACCTAACCTAACCTAACCTAACCTAACCTAACCTAACCTAACCTAACCTAACCTAACCTAACCTAACCTAACCTAACCTAACCTAACCTAACCTAACCTAACCTAACCTAACCTAACCTAACCTAACCTAACCTAACCTAACCTAACCTAACCTAACCTAACCTAACCTAACCTAACCTAACCTAACCTAACCTAACCTAACCTAACCTAACCTAACCTAACCTAACCTAACCTAACCTAACCTAACCTAACCTAACCTAACCTAACCTAACCTAACCTAACCTAACCTAACCTAACCTAACCTAACCTAACCTAACCTAACCTAACCTAACCTAACCTAACCTAACCTAACCTAACCTAACCTAACCTAACCTAACCTAACCTAACCTAACCTAACCTAACCTAACCTAACCTAACCTAACCTAACCTAACCTAACCTAACCTAACCTAACCTAACCTAACCTAACCTAACCTAACCTAACCTAACCTAACCTAACCTAACCTAACCTAACCTAACCTAACCTAACCTAACCTAACCTAACCTAACCTAACCTAACCTAACCTAACCTAACCTAACCTAACCTAACCTAACCTAACCTAACCTAACCTAACCTAACCTAACCTAACCTAACCTAACCTAACCTAACCTAACCTAACCTAACCTAACCTAACCTAACCTAACCTAACCTAACCTAACCTAACCTAACCTAACCTAACCTAACCTAACCTAACCTAACCTAACCTAACCTAACCTAACCTAACCTAACCTAACCTAACCTAACCTAACCTAACCTAACCTAACCTAACCTAACCTAACCTAACCTAACCTAACCTAACCTAACCTAACCTAACCTAACCTAACCTAACCTAACCTAACCTAACCTAACCTAACCTAACCTAACCTAACCTAACCTAACCTAACCTAACCTAACCTAACCTAACCTAACCTAACCTAACCTAACCTAACCTAACCTAACCTAACCTAACCTAACCTAACCTAACCTAACCTAACCTAACCTAACCTAACCTAACCTAACCTAACCTAACCTAACCTAACCTAACCTAACCTAACCTAACCTAACCTAACCTAACCTAACCTAACCTAACCTAACCTAACCTAACCTAACCTAACCTAACCTAACCTAACCTAACCTAACCTAACCTAACCTAACCTAACCTAACCTAACCTAACCTAACCTAACCTAACCTAACCTAACCTAACCTAACCTAACCTAACCTAACCTAACCTAACCTAACCTAACCTAACCTAACCTAACCTAACCTAACCTAACCTAACCTAACCTAACCTAACCTAACCTAACCTAACCTAACCTAACCTAACCTAACCTAACCTAACCTAACCTAACCTAACCTAACCTAACCTAACCTAACCTAACCTAACCTAACCTAACCTAACCTAACCTAACCTAACCTAACCTAACCTAACCTAACCTAACCTAACCTAACCTAACCTAACCTAACCTAACCTAACCTAACCTAACCTAACCTAACCTAACCTAACCTAACCTAACCTAACCTAACCTAACCTAACCTAACCTAACCTAACCTAACCTAACCTAACCTAACCTAACCTAACCTAACCTAACCTAACCTAACCTAACCTAACCTAACCTAACCTAACCTAACCTAACCTAACCTAACCTAACCTAACCTAACCTAACCTAACCTAACCTAACCTAACCTAACCTAACCTAACCTAACCTAACCTAACCTAACCTAACCTAACCTAACCTAACCTAACCTAACCTAACCTAACCTAACCTAACCTAACCTAACCTAACCTAACCTAACCTAACCTAACCTAACCTAACCTAACCTAACCTAACCTAACCTAACCTAACCTAACCTAACCTAACCTAACCTAACCTAACCTAACCTAACCTAACCTAACCTAACCTAACCTAACCTAACCTAACCTAACCTAACCTAACCTAACCTAACCTAACCTAACCTAACCTAACCTAACCTAACCTAACCTAACCTAACCTAACCTAACCTAACCTAACCTAACCTAACCTAACCTAACCTAACCTAACCTAACCTAACCTAACCTAACCTAACCTAACCTAACCTAACCTAACCTAACCTAACCTAACCTAACCTAACCTAACCTAACCTAACCTAACCTAACCTAACCTAACCTAACCTAACCTAACCTAACCTAACCTAACCTAACCTAACCTAACCTAACCTAACCTAACCTAACCTAACCTAACCTAACCTAACCTAACCTAACCTAACCTAACCTAACCTAACCTAACCTAACCTAACCTAACCTAACCTAACCTAACCTAACCTAACCTAACCTAACCTAACCTAACCTAACCTAACCTAACCTAACCTAACCTAACCTAACCTAACCTAACCTAACCTAACCTAACCTAACCTAACCTAACCTAACCTAACCTAACCTAACCTAACCTAACCTAACCTAACCTAACCTAACCTAACCTAACCTAACCTAACCTAACCTAACCTAACCTAACCTAACCTAACCTAACCTAACCTAACCTAACCTAACCTAACCTAACCTAACCTAACCTAACCTAACCTAACCTAACCTAACCTAACCTAACCTAACCTAACCTAACCTAACCTAACCTAACCTAACCTAACCTAACCTAACCTAACCTAACCTAACCTAACCTAACCTAACCTAACCTAACCTAACCTAACCTAACCTAACCTAACCTAACCTAACCTAACCTAACCTAACCTAACCTAACCTAACCTAACCTAACCTAACCTAACCTAACCTAACCTAACCTAACCTAACCTAACCTAACCTAACCTAACCTAACCTAACCTAACCTAACCTAACCTAACCTAACCTAACCTAACCTAACCTAACCTAACCTAACCTAACCTAACCTAACCTAACCTAACCTAACCTAACCTAACCTAACCTAACCTAACCTAACCTAACCTAACCTAACCTAACCTAACCTAACCTAACCTAACCTAACCTAACCTAACCTAACCTAACCTAACCTAACCTAACCTAACCTAACCTAACCTAACCTAACCTAACCTAACCTAACCTAACCTAACCTAACCTAACCTAACCTAACCTAACCTAACCTAACCTAACCTAACCTAACCTAACCTAACCTAACCTAACCTAACCTAACCTAACCTAACCTAACCTAACCTAACCTAACCTAACCTAACCTAACCTAACCTAACCTAACCTAACCTAACCTAACCTAACCTAACCTAACCTAACCTAACCTAACCTAACCTAACCTAACCTAACCTAACCTAACCTAACCTAACCTAACCTAACCTAACCTAACCTAACCTAACCTAACCTAACCTAACCTAACCTAACCTAACCTAACCTAACCTAACCTAACCTAACCTAACCTAACCTAACCTAACCTAACCTAACCTAACCTAACCTAACCTAACCTAACCTAACCTAACCTAACCTAACCTAACCTAACCTAACCTAACCTAACCTAACCTAACCTAACCTAACCTAACCTAACCTAACCTAACCTAACCTAACCTAACCTAACCTAACCTAACCTAACCTAACCTAACCTAACCTAACCTAACCTAACCTAACCTAACCTAACCTAACCTAACCTAACCTAACCTAACCTAACCTAACCTAACCTAACCTAACCTAACCTAACCTAACCTAACCTAACCTAACCTAACCTAACCTAACCTAACCTAACCTAACCTAACCTAACCTAACCTAACCTAACCTAACCTAACCTAACCTAACCTAACCTAACCTAACCTAACCTAACCTAACCTAACCTAACCTAACCTAACCTAACCTAACCTAACCTAACCTAACCTAACCTAACCTAACCTAACCTAACCTAACCTAACCTAACCTAACCTAACCTAACCTAACCTAACCTAACCTAACCTAACCTAACCTAACCTAACCTAACCTAACCTAACCTAACCTAACCTAACCTAACCTAACCTAACCTAACCTAACCTAACCTAACCTAACCTAACCTAACCTAACCTAACCTAACCTAACCTAACCTAACCTAACCTAACCTAACCTAACCTAACCTAACCTAACCTAACCTAACCTAACCTAACCTAACCTAACCTAACCTAACCTAACCTAACCTAACCTAACCTAACCTAACCTAACCTAACCTAACCTAACCTAACCTAACCTAACCTAACCTAACCTAACCTAACCTAACCTAACCTAACCTAACCTAACCTAACCTAACCTAACCTAACCTAACCTAACCTAACCTAACCTAACCTAACCTAACCTAACCTAACCTAACCTAACCTAACCTAACCTAACCTAACCTAACCTAACCTAACCTAACCTAACCTAACCTAACCTAACCTAACCTAACCTAACCTAACCTAACCTAACCTAACCTAACCTAACCTAACCTAACCTAACCTAACCTAACCTAACCTAACCTAACCTAACCTAACCTAACCTAACCTAACCTAACCTAACCTAACCTAACCTAACCTAACCTAACCTAACCTAACCTAACCTAACCTAACCTAACCTAACCTAACCTAACCTAACCTAACCTAACCTAACCTAACCTAACCTAACCTAACCTAACCTAACCTAACCTAACCTAACCTAACCTAACCTAACCTAACCTAACCTAACCTAACCTAACCTAACCTAACCTAACCTAACCTAACCTAACCTAACCTAACCTAACCTAACCTAACCTAACCTAACCTAACCTAACCTAACCTAACCTAACCTAACCTAACCTAACCTAACCTAACCTAACCTAACCTAACCTAACCTAACCTAACCTAACCTAACCTAACCTAACCTAACCTAACCTAACCTAACCTAACCTAACCTAACCTAACCTAACCTAACCTAACCTAACCTAACCTAACCTAACCTAACCTAACCTAACCTAACCTAACCTAACCTAACCTAACCTAACCTAACCTAACCTAACCTAACCTAACCTAACCTAACCTAACCTAACCTAACCTAACCTAACCTAACCTAACCTAACCTAACCTAACCTAACCTAACCTAACCTAACCTAACCTAACCTAACCTAACCTAACCTAACCTAACCTAACCTAACCTAACCTAACCTAACCTAACCTAACCTAACCTAACCTAACCTAACCTAACCTAACCTAACCTAACCTAACCTAACCTAACCTAACCTAACCTAACCTAACCTAACCTAACCTAACCTAACCTAACCTAACCTAACCTAACCTAACCTAACCTAACCTAACCTAACCTAACCTAACCTAACCTAACCTAACCTAACCTAACCTAACCTAACCTAACCTAACCTAACCTAACCTAACCTAACCTAACCTAACCTAACCTAACCTAACCTAACCTAACCTAACCTAACCTAACCTAACCTAACCTAACCTAACCTAACCTAACCTAACCTAACCTAACCTAACCTAACCTAACCTAACCTAACCTAACCTAACCTAACCTAACCTAACCTAACCTAACCTAACCTAACCTAACCTAACCTAACCTAACCTAACCTAACCTAACCTAACCTAACCTAACCTAACCTAACCTAACCTAACCTAACCTAACCTAACCTAACCTAACCTAACCTAACCTAACCTAACCTAACCTAACCTAACCTAACCTAACCTAACCTAACCTAACCTAACCTAACCTAACCTAACCTAACCTAACCTAACCTAACCTAACCTAACCTAACCTAACCTAACCTAACCTAACCTAACCTAACCTAACCTAACCTAACCTAACCTAACCTAACCTAACCTAACCTAACCTAACCTAACCTAACCTAACCTAACCTAACCTAACCTAACCTAACCTAACCTAACCTAACCTAACCTAACCTAACCTAACCTAACCTAACCTAACCTAACCTAACCTAACCTAACCTAACCTAACCTAACCTAACCTAACCTAACCTAACCTAACCTAACCTAACCTAACCTAACCTAACCTAACCTAACCTAACCTAACCTAACCTAACCTAACCTAACCTAACCTAACCTAACCTAACCTAACCTAACCTAACCTAACCTAACCTAACCTAACCTAACCTAACCTAACCTAACCTAACCTAACCTAACCTAACCTAACCTAACCTAACCTAACCTAACCTAACCTAACCTAACCTAACCTAACCTAACCTAACCTAACCTAACCTAACCTAACCTAACCTAACCTAACCTAACCTAACCTAACCTAACCTAACCTAACCTAACCTAACCTAACCTAACCTAACCTAACCTAACCTAACCTAACCTAACCTAACCTAACCTAACCTAACCTAACCTAACCTAACCTAACCTAACCTAACCTAACCTAACCTAACCTAACCTAACCTAACCTAACCTAACCTAACCTAACCTAACCTAACCTAACCTAACCTAACCTAACCTAACCTAACCTAACCTAACCTAACCTAACCTAACCTAACCTAACCTAACCTAACCTAACCTAACCTAACCTAACCTAACCTAACCTAACCTAACCTAACCTAACCTAACCTAACCTAACCTAACCTAACCTAACCTAACCTAACCTAACCTAACCTAACCTAACCTAACCTAACCTAACCTAACCTAACCTAACCTAACCTAACCTAACCTAACCTAACCTAACCTAACCTAACCTAACCTAACCTAACCTAACCTAACCTAACCTAACCTAACCTAACCTAACCTAACCTAACCTAACCTAACCTAACCTAACCTAACCTAACCTAACCTAACCTAACCTAACCTAACCTAACCTAACCTAACCTAACCTAACCTAACCTAACCTAACCTAACCTAACCTAACCTAACCTAACCTAACCTAACCTAACCTAACCTAACCTAACCTAACCTAACCTAACCTAACCTAACCTAACCTAACCTAACCTAACCTAACCTAACCTAACCTAACCTAACCTAACCTAACCTAACCTAACCTAACCTAACCTAACCTAACCTAACCTAACCTAACCTAACCTAACCTAACCTAACCTAACCTAACCTAACCTAACCTAACCTAACCTAACCTAACCTAACCTAACCTAACCTAACCTAACCTAACCTAACCTAACCTAACCTAACCTAACCTAACCTAACCTAACCTAACCTAACCTAACCTAACCTAACCTAACCTAACCTAACCTAACCTAACCTAACCTAACCTAACCTAACCTAACCTAACCTAACCTAACCTAACCTAACCTAACCTAACCTAACCTAACCTAACCTAACCTAACCTAACCTAACCTAACCTAACCTAACCTAACCTAACCTAACCTAACCTAACCTAACCTAACCTAACCTAACCTAACCTAACCTAACCTAACCTAACCTAACCTAACCTAACCTAACCTAACCTAACCTAACCTAACCTAACCTAACCTAACCTAACCTAACCTAACCTAACCTAACCTAACCTAACCTAACCTAACCTAACCTAACCTAACCTAACCTAACCTAACCTAACCTAACCTAACCTAACCTAACCTAACCTAACCTAACCTAACCTAACCTAACCTAACCTAACCTAACCTAACCTAACCTAACCTAACCTAACCTAACCTAACCTAACCTAACCTAACCTAACCTAACCTAACCTAACCTAACCTAACCTAACCTAACCTAACCTAACCTAACCTAACCTAACCTAACCTAACCTAACCTAACCTAACCTAACCTAACCTAACCTAACCTAACCTAACCTAACCTAACCTAACCTAACCTAACCTAACCTAACCTAACCTAACCTAACCTAACCTAACCTAACCTAACCTAACCTAACCTAACCTAACCTAACCTAACCTAACCTAACCTAACCTAACCTAACCTAACCTAACCTAACCTAACCTAACCTAACCTAACCTAACCTAACCTAACCTAACCTAACCTAACCTAACCTAACCTAACCTAACCTAACCTAACCTAACCTAACCTAACCTAACCTAACCTAACCTAACCTAACCTAACCTAACCTAACCTAACCTAACCTAACCTAACCTAACCTAACCTAACCTAACCTAACCTAACCTAACCTAACCTAACCTAACCTAACCTAACCTAACCTAACCTAACCTAACCTAACCTAACCTAACCTAACCTAACCTAACCTAACCTAACCTAACCTAACCTAACCTAACCTAACCTAACCTAACCTAACCTAACCTAACCTAACCTAACCTAACCTAACCTAACCTAACCTAACCTAACCTAACCTAACCTAACCTAACCTAACCTAACCTAACCTAACCTAACCTAACCTAACCTAACCTAACCTAACCTAACCTAACCTAACCTAACCTAACCTAACCTAACCTAACCTAACCTAACCTAACCTAACCTAACCTAACCTAACCTAACCTAACCTAACCTAACCTAACCTAACCTAACCTAACCTAACCTAACCTAACCTAACCTAACCTAACCTAACCTAACCTAACCTAACCTAACCTAACCTAACCTAACCTAACCTAACCTAACCTAACCTAACCTAACCTAACCTAACCTAACCTAACCTAACCTAACCTAACCTAACCTAACCTAACCTAACCTAACCTAACCTAACCTAACCTAACCTAACCTAACCTAACCTAACCTAACCTAACCTAACCTAACCTAACCTAACCTAACCTAACCTAACCTAACCTAACCTAACCTAACCTAACCTAACCTAACCTAACCTAACCTAACCTAACCTAACCTAACCTAACCTAACCTAACCTAACCTAACCTAACCTAACCTAACCTAACCTAACCTAACCTAACCTAACCTAACCTAACCTAACCTAACCTAACCTAACCTAACCTAACCTAACCTAACCTAACCTAACCTAACCTAACCTAACCTAACCTAACCTAACCTAACCTAACCTAACCTAACCTAACCTAACCTAACCTAACCTAACCTAACCTAACCTAACCTAACCTAACCTAACCTAACCTAACCTAACCTAACCTAACCTAACCTAACCTAACCTAACCTAACCTAACCTAACCTAACCTAACCTAACCTAACCTAACCTAACCTAACCTAACCTAACCTAACCTAACCTAACCTAACCTAACCTAACCTAACCTAACCTAACCTAACCTAACCTAACCTAACCTAACCTAACCTAACCTAACCTAACCTAACCTAACCTAACCTAACCTAACCTAACCTAACCTAACCTAACCTAACCTAACCTAACCTAACCTAACCTAACCTAACCTAACCTAACCTAACCTAACCTAACCTAACCTAACCTAACCTAACCTAACCTAACCTAACCTAACCTAACCTAACCTAACCTAACCTAACCTAACCTAACCTAACCTAACCTAACCTAACCTAACCTAACCTAACCTAACCTAACCTAACCTAACCTAACCTAACCTAACCTAACCTAACCTAACCTAACCTAACCTAACCTAACCTAACCTAACCTAACCTAACCTAACCTAACCTAACCTAACCTAACCTAACCTAACCTAACCTAACCTAACCTAACCTAACCTAACCTAACCTAACCTAACCTAACCTAACCTAACCTAACCTAACCTAACCTAACCTAACCTAACCTAACCTAACCTAACCTAACCTAACCTAACCTAACCTAACCTAACCTAACCTAACCTAACCTAACCTAACCTAACCTAACCTAACCTAACCTAACCTAACCTAACCTAACCTAACCTAACCTAACCTAACCTAACCTAACCTAACCTAACCTAACCTAACCTAACCTAACCTAACCTAACCTAACCTAACCTAACCTAACCTAACCTAACCTAACCTAACCTAACCTAACCTAACCTAACCTAACCTAACCTAACCTAACCTAACCTAACCTAACCTAACCTAACCTAACCTAACCTAACCTAACCTAACCTAACCTAACCTAACCTAACCTAACCTAACCTAACCTAACCTAACCTAACCTAACCTAACCTAACCTAACCTAACCTAACCTAACCTAACCTAACCTAACCTAACCTAACCTAACCTAACCTAACCTAACCTAACCTAACCTAACCTAACCTAACCTAACCTAACCTAACCTAACCTAACCTAACCTAACCTAACCTAACCTAACCTAACCTAACCTAACCTAACCTAACCTAACCTAACCTAACCTAACCTAACCTAACCTAACCTAACCTAACCTAACCTAACCTAACCTAACCTAACCTAACCTAACCTAACCTAACCTAACCTAACCTAACCTAACCTAACCTAACCTAACCTAACCTAACCTAACCTAACCTAACCTAACCTAACCTAACCTAACCTAACCTAACCTAACCTAACCTAACCTAACCTAACCTAACCTAACCTAACCTAACCTAACCTAACCTAACCTAACCTAACCTAACCTAACCTAACCTAACCTAACCTAACCTAACCTAACCTAACCTAACCTAACCTAACCTAACCTAACCTAACCTAACCTAACCTAACCTAACCTAACCTAACCTAACCTAACCTAACCTAACCTAACCTAACCTAACCTAACCTAACCTAACCTAACCTAACCTAACCTAACCTAACCTAACCTAACCTAACCTAACCTAACCTAACCTAACCTAACCTAACCTAACCTAACCTAACCTAACCTAACCTAACCTAACCTAACCTAACCTAACCTAACCTAACCTAACCTAACCTAACCTAACCTAACCTAACCTAACCTAACCTAACCTAACCTAACCTAACCTAACCTAACCTAACCTAACCTAACCTAACCAGTGTTCAGTGTGCAGTGTCAGTGAGTGAGAGTGTGTGATGAGTGGCTCGAGTGCTGGGACCTGGGACCTGATTGCCTGACTCCTCCCTGCGAATGGATACCAATGTAAGTCTCGAATGAATTCATAAATACACATGTGATTAAAGTTAAATATTAGAAATGATTAGAACTCCAACAAAGGCGCCTGAGCTTGGCCAGGGCTCCCCGACTGGGCCGGCTTACACGTCAGACTATGCTGACATGAACACAGTAGCCATGACTGCGACTGTGGCTACCGAAACGATGGCGACTGGTTCTGCAGCTGATACTGCGACGGTCCCTTCGGCGCCCCTTAAAAGCTCTAGGCGTGCGCTCAATCAACCTGTCGCAACACCTGAACTTCCTGCAAAAGCTGCCCAAGTGACAGATCTGACCTCGTTGGCTGGCGTAGTAAATGCGCTCTCAAAGAGCATTGTTTCGGCTGTTTTTGATGGAAAAAGCGTTACCGCCCTCAATAAGAAGCTCATCGCTCAAGCTGCTGAGGAAATGCGGCTGGCAGTGGCAGCATTTGAGCGTCTCTCTGGCACGCTTGCCCTCCCGTCTGACCCCAATACCCCTGCCCCTCCGGATACAGCTGCATCGGTTGCCTCAATTGACGCGGTGACTGCGACTGCAGCTGTTGCTAATGTCGAGGAGTTACGTAAAGAACTTGCCACTTGTGTGGATGAGGTAAGGAAGCTGCGCAACGACCTCTCCACGGCCCCTACTAGTGCGACTATGAAAAGAGATATAACGGACTGCGTCCGAGGAGAAATAGGGAACCTGAAAACTGATCTGATCTCCCTTGCTTCTGAACCGACGCACCCCACATACGCGCGGATACTGGCCACGCCGGCTACACCAACACCAACGACATTTACACCGGCGACATCCCATGCCCCACACGCCCCTGTGTCCCGACCGGCAATAATTGTCGCGACTAAAGAGCCAATAAACACTCGGCGGGAGATGATGACTGCTTGGAGGAACAGCATCAGCTTCCGCGACAGCAATTACGGCCCTGCGGGCATTCAGCCCATTTCCAACAACAAACTTAGGGTCGAATTTGATACGGAACAACATAGGGATGATGCCCTCAGGCGTCTGAGTGATTCCAACAAGGTCAGTGCTGAGCCGGCTCGCCTGCTTCGACCAATGGTCATCATTAAGGGTATATCCAAAGACGCTGCACCTGAGGAATTAACTAACATAATTTTGCGCCAAAATCCGACACTTGCCTCAAATCCTGATACGGTGCCAAGCTCAGACGTCCAACTTCGCTTTGTTAGGCGTAATCGGAATGATAAATTATACAATGCGGTCCTCATCACCTCCCCCAGTATATTTAAGAAAATCGTTAAATCAGGCCGCTTGTGTATCGACCACCAGAGGGTTCATGTGGAGGAATTCTCCCCCTTTATGCAATGCTATGCATGTTTTCAATTTGGGCATACTCAAAAACACTGCCAGGCCTCAGAGGCTACACGATGCTCATACTGCGCTGAAGAGACACACAAGGAAGCTGAGTGCCCTGCAAAAACGCAAAATAAACCTCCCAATTGTAGCAATTGCGCTCAGCGCAACACCAAATTCGGACATAAACATGACACACGCCACACAGTAAACTCCCACTCCTGTCCCATAATACAATCAATGAAAGACCGAGTGAATCAACGCATCGATTATGGTTTTTAGTCCATTAAAAGAGTTCTTTTCCCATCCCTCGAATCACTTGACTTATTCCTCTCCAAATTTAGACCATACTTTCACATAACCCAATTCCTCACTAATCATGGATATCATAAATCATATCTTCATAGATTCCACATCACCCAGGATGACCTTTGCCCATGCGATGGCACCACTGCACAAACGCTGGAGCACCTCATCCAGGTGTGCCCGCGATTTGCAAACACTAGAACCAACCACGAGATAGCGGCGGGCATTGTTAACCCCTATGACATTAAATGCATCTTAAAGAAACCTGTGCTCATAAAAACTTTCAACGCACACCTACAATACATTGCCCGTCAACTCAAAAAATTCAATCAGACGTAATTGATTAAGGCTGATTGCCATATGTAAATTATGCACGACTAGATCAAACTTCTATCGTGCTCCTGTATATTTATATATTTGTATATTTGGATATTTCTTAATACACAAAGAGTGGAGGTCGGCACGCACAAATCAAGTCATTTGTAACTTTAACAAAGCTAATGATGGGTGCGTGCTGGCCTCCATACTCTATACTTGTTCTGTGTGCCTCTGTATTTGTTTTAAGTGTATAGTAATAGGTTAAGTCTCATATAATAATTAAGGCTGATTGCCATATGTTAATTGTGCACGATTAGATCAAACTTCTATCGTGCTCCCGCATATTTGCACATTTCTTAATATATTTGTTTTGTGTGCCTCTGTATCTGTTTTCAAGTGTATACCAATAGGTTAAGCTTCATATAATAATTAGGGCTGATTGCCATACGTTTATTGTGCACGACTAGATCAAACTTCTTTCGTGCTCTTGTATATTAGTACATTTCTTAATAATCTATGAGCGGAGGTCGGCACGCACACTTCAAGTCATTTGTAACTTTGTCAAAGCTGATGATGGGTGCGTGCTGACCGCCATGCTCTATACTTGTTCTGTGCGCCTTTGTATTTGTCTAGGGGTATATTAATTGGTAATGTTGCTGTTCTGTGTTAAATTTACTTGTATATAATTTACCTTTATTCTTTTATTTAATGTGTTAAGATTAAACTACAAAGACTACAAAACGCCACACTGGACATGCAAGTAACTATCAACAGATTAACAGTTATGCTATATATTAGCACCGGATACAACGTAAGACGCACTGACTCTGCTGCCATGGAAACCAGCGTGCTTGCCAGTCAAGTAGCGAACGACACTACCACAAGAGAGGGTGTTGTAACCAATTGTTCCAGAATTGCGGTGTCGGGTGGCTCGGCCGTTGCTGGCGGGGCTGCTGATCGCGCCGCCAGCATTGACAGTATACACAGTGCGGAAACGGTTGCGCCGGAATCTGGAATGCCTGAAATTGGCCCGGACGTGGAACCGACCACTGGCTCCTCCGGGGCTGGTGCTGCTGACATTGCTGAGTCCGTCGTGAGGACGGCAGAGTTGCGGTAATGGCGGTCACCTGCACATCCTTCTACCTCTACTTCTACTTCCACCTCTCGTGGGGGGTGGCTGGACTGGCCACCCTGTGATCTACTTCAAAACCATCGCTCCTCAAGCAACATGTCCGGCTATTAATAGACCTAGCAGACAACAAATCTCCTATGTGGCGAACGTCAGGCTCTCCTTCCTATTCGGGAGGGGGGGGGGGGGGAAATAGCGTCAGCATTGGCTACGACAACAGCAGCTGCAGCGGTGGATGACGCTGGCTTTTGA
>CAKLPR020000033.1:7500-32500 GCA_923060345.2 Erebia aethiops | reverse complement strand
CCTAACCTAACCTAACCTAACCTAACCTAACCTAACCTAACCTAACCTAACCTAACCTAACCTAACCTAACCTAACCTAACCTAACCTAACCTAACCTAACCTAACCTAACCTAACCTAACCTAAGCTAACCTAACCTAACCTAACCTAACCTAACCTAACCTAACCTAACCTAACCTAACCTAACCTAACCTAACCTAACCTAACCTAACCTAACCTAACCTAACCTAACCTAACCTAACCTAACCTAACCTAACCTAACCTAACCTAACCTAACCTAACCTAACCTAACCTAACCTAACCTAACCTAACCTAACCTAACCTAACCTAACCTAACCTAACCTAACCTAACCTAACCTAACCTAACCTAACCTAACCTAACCTAACCTAACCTAACCTAACCTAACCTAACCTAACCTAACCTAACCTAACCTAACCTAACCTAACCTAACCTAACCTAACCTAACCTCCGCCGCCCCCCGCAGTCGGTAGCGCACGCGTACAAGGTGTTTTGGTGTCGCTCCGGGCAATTTTAAAGTTTAGAAAATTCTAAAAAGTGGGTTTTTCGTAACCGATTTACACGTGCAAAGTGTCAAAAGTTGCGCGTTCGCGAGCTCTACAAAGTGGCGAAAAGTGCTCGAAAATCTGTTAAGATTTGGTGTTTTTGTGAGTGAAAAACCGGAAGTTTGGCAAATTTACGATCTTTGACGGCGAACGCTGCCGTTTTAAGATCGACGACCTAGTGTTTTTGTTGCACCAGTCGACGCGCCTCACCGAGACCTACAAGTGGACACCTCAAGTGGATTTTTTCCATTTGTGTACGCCGAGGAAAAAGGAGAAAACCGAAAAGCACGTGTCCACGTGCTCCCTGTTCCAGACGTCAGAGGGCGCTGCCAGTGACCTCGATCGACGGGATTCAACAGGAGCTGCACGGGGACACTTTGTTTATGAAAATCAGATAAGTGGTTGCGGAGCTATTGCACTTCAAAATTTTTACCAAATTTCAACCCCCTTTTTTATAAAATCTAAATCGACAACCCCCTTTTATTATTTATTCACTTTATTTAGATTAATTAATCCTATCTGTATTCTAAATTTCATAATTTTCGGCTTAGTAGTTTTTTTAAATATAAATTTTTGAAAATTAGGGGTTGCCACGAGGTGGTCGAAATAGGGGTGCAAGGGCTCCGTAACATACCTTAAAAAATAGCTATAAGATAGTGTAGGCCCTGACTTGTTTTAAAAAATCCGTATATTTTTTGTAAGTAATTTTAAATTCAAATTTAGTTAAAAAATCACAGTTTTTCAACCCCCATAAATTGGGGTTAGCTTTTTTGGTTAATTTAGTAATAGTTCTAAGAAGGTCTTTTTAAGCCCTACAATTTGAGCCCAAACACGGGTAGTTTGGGCTGAAAACTGCCGAATTTGGGCCTTCTGTCCAAATCGGCGGCCATATTGGCGGCCATCTTGGAAAACTTCAAGAGGGCATAGCTCCGGTCAGGGACGTCGCTAAGGGCTGCGGTTTTCTTTGGGCACCCTATCGCGGCGAACTCAACAACTTGCACCGGCTTGGGACCCTGGATAGAGTCGACCCCCTAACCTGGTTTTTTAGTCCGGTTAGCTCATAGCCTGTAAAAAGACGACCACGGCGAGCCGTCGCACGCATCTTTGCGCCGGGTAGTTCCCGAGATATTAATTTCTAAAGTTGAGTCTAGACATAGGCAACAATTTGGTCGGCCATATTGGAAAAACTCAAAGTGGAATATCTCGGGAACTATTGGTCGTAGCGCGTAGCGGTTTTCGCTGTTGACTAGCTCTCCTCAAGAGCGATTGACTGACACTAGACGGGCGACTCTACCTAGAGTCGACCTGGAGTTGAGCTCTATGAAGTTGCGGACTTAGCTTTCTATTAATATTAGGTTGGTAGTCTTGTGGTGAGCACTGCCGCAGGCACCGGTTCTGGACTCTAGGTAGAGTCTGTACCTAAATCCTAGAGCCGGTATCGGTGAACACATAGCTCGTAACGAGACAAGCACGGAGAGCCGTTGCACACTTTTCTGCGGCCGGCGGTTCCAGAGATATTGAATTTAGAAGATCCAGGCAACAATTTAGTGCGCCATTTTGAAAAGTTTAAAAGTTGGATATCTCGGCAACCGTTGGTCGTAGAGAGTTGCGGTTTTCACTGCTGACCAGCCCTCGGCGGGGGCTTTCAAACGGTACTTGACTGGCGACTCTACCTAGAGTCTTGGTAGAGTTGAACTCTACTAAGGCGGAAAAGTAGTTTCTAATTAGTTTTAAGTAGACCTTAAGATAGTGTTACTATTTTCAAGCAGTTTTGACAGTTATATTATTGACTCGGGGCATTTTACACCCCTACAGTATAACGACTATATCGTATTCAGGTCGTTGACCGAACCTCTTGTCTCTAGTGTTTGCTCAAAATTGACTGTACACAATTTTACAGTGTACAGAAAAAACCGACAGCGATATACACTGTCGCGTATCTTATTTTATTTTATTTTTATTCTATTTTCTTTGACGCATCCCTCCGACAATGCTAGCTAGAACCCCTACAAGACATAGTGACCAAGAAATGGAGAAAAAATCCCCGCCAAAAACACAGACTCTTTTGCCCCAAAAATCCCCACCCAGGACGCAAACGCTTTCGTCAAATGTCAGACGCAGTATAGAAAAGCTGGAAGCGGTGGGACTGGAACCACAAGACCTGACCCCGTCCACCAGTAAGACCGACATCCAAATCTTACCGAGACAGGTGCTGTCGAATCGACTAGCCGAAGGCAAAGCCAGCCTAATAAAGGCCAGGACGAATATAAATAATTCTAGGAATATCAGGTCAGACATAAAGGCAAACGTGTTGGAGGCGGTGGACAGAATGTTCCAAATTATAAAAGAGGCGGAAGCTGAGATAAAGAGATTTAAAAAGACCGGAGAAGTACCTACACCTGGAACCACACAGAGTCCACCAGACAGGACTACACAGAAGGGAAACTCCGAGGAACATAAGCAGCTAGTTAAACTTTTAAAAGAACAGAGTCGCCTTATCACTGAAAATGGCAAGAAAATTGACGCCACGTCTGCGGTGGCCCTGAACTCTGGTTTGAGTGACAAGCTCGAAGAGCACTCTCGACTATTAAAGGAGAACCTCAATAAACAAACGGCCCTCCAAGAACACCTAACGAGATGCCAGGAAACCATGGAGCAGAGGTCTTACGCAAATGTGGCGGCCTCAAAGTCAAAACACCAGACTCAAGGCACGGTACACTCAGTGGTTGTCACGTCCAAAAATGAGACGGAAACTGGCGAGGAGGTTCTGGAAAGAGTGAGAAGAGCAGTAGATGCGAAGGAAGGGTGGGTAGAGGTAGAAAAAGTTAGGAAAGCCAAGGACAGGAAGATAGTTGTGGGATGTAAGACAGAACAGGAGAGGAAGAAAGTAAAAGACAGATTGGAAGCTGCCGGGGAGGGCCTCGTCGTCGAGGAAGTCAAGAACAGAAACCCGCTTCTGATCCTGAGGGACGTGCTGAAGGTCCACGATGACGCGGAAATTGTCAGAGCCCTCAGAAACCAGAACAGGGAGATCTTTGGCAGCCTCGGCGGCGAGGACGACTCCCTAGTAGTCAAATATAGACGCAGAGCAAGAAATCCCCACAACTGCCATATCATAATAAGTGTTTCGCCAATGGTATGGAAGAGGGCAATAGAGGAAGGAAAGCTCAGAGTTGACCTCCAAAGGGTTACCGTGGATGACCAATCGCCACTGGTGCAGTGCACCCGATGTCTGGGGTACGGCCACAGCAAGCGCTTCTGTAAGGAGCCGGCGGACTTGTGCAGCCACTGTGGAGGACCGCACCTTAGAGCCGAGTGCCCGGACAGACTGGTGGGGACAGAACCAGTGTGCAAAAACTGCAAAAGAGCAGACATACTGCAGTTGAGCCACAACGCCTTCAGCAGTGAGTGCCCAGTCAGAAGAAGGTGGGATGCACTGGCTAGGGCCTCAGTAACGTATTGCTGAGGGCGTCCCACGAGTAACTCACCAGTACAAAATAGCGCAAGCAAACTTGCAGCGTAGCAAATTGGCTACGACCGAACTCCTGATCGAAGCCGGAAAACGCAAGATAGCCATAGCACTGCTTCAGGAACCTTACGTGGGTGGGACGCGAAGTGTTAGGAGTTACCGGGGTGTCCGAATCTTCCAGAGCTCAGGAACAGGAAATGGGACTGTTAAAGCGGCTATTGCTGTCTTTGATAGCGACTTAAATATAATACAGTACCCACAACTTACCACGGACAACATCGTCGTGGTGGGAGTCCAAACCAGTGCATGGACGATCACCCTAGTCTCCTACTACTTCGAGCCCGACCAGCCCATAGGGCCATACCTGGAGCACCTGAAAAAGGTCGTACGAAAAACGGGACCAAAAAGGCTGATCATAGGAGGAGACGCAAATGCCAAAAGTAACTGGTGGGGCAGCCCAAATGAGGACATCAGAGGTGAGGAGGTGTGTGGAGCTCTCGCTGAGATGGATATGCATATTCTCAATATGGGAGAGGTACCAACATTCGACACCGTCAGGGGCGGGAGGAGATTCTGCAGCCATGTCGATGTGACGGCGGGCACTGCGGATATGCTCGAACTCGTGGACGGTTGGCACGTAGTAGAAGGCCTCACTAACTCGGACCACAACGGCATAATGTTTGGTATAACATTTCAAAAATCACAAAACACAAAAATACAAAGAACAACACGCAAATATAACACAAAAAAAGCAAATTGGGGTCTCTTTCATGAGAAACTGGCCCAAATTATGCGGGACACTGAACTCAATACACAAAACATAGCCAAAATAGAAAACAGAGAACAAATTGACAACACAATAGAAGCATACACTAAAGCCATAACAGACACATGCACGCAGACAATACCAAACAAAAAACACACAGAAACACTTACCGTGCCGTGGTGGTCCGAGAGCTTAGCTGAGATGAAAAAGCAAGTGACGACCCGAAGACGCAGGATCCGCAGTGCAGCGCCGATTCGCAGGCAGATGGTTGTAGACCAGTACCTGAAAGAAAAAGAAAAATATGAACTGGCAACCAAAGAGGCAGCAGAGCAGAGCTGGAGAGATTTCTGCGGGAAACAGGACAGGGAAGGAGTGTGGGAGGGCATATATAGAGTGATTAGTAGAGTCAAACGTAGAGAAGAGGACGTGCCATTGATAGAGGGGGGTACGACGTTGGACGCTGAGGGCTCTGCTCGATTACTGGCTGAGACTTTCTACCCGAGGGACTTGAAGGATGGGGACAGCGTACAACATCTGCAAATAAGAGCCTTAGCAGAAACAGCAAACGAAAGTGGTCACGATGATCATGACCCTCCGTTTACAATTGAGGAGCTAGAAGACGCTGTGAAGTCCTTCAACCCCAAAAAAGCCCCCGGAGCCGATGGTTTCACGGCCGACATCTGCTCACATGCAATAAAAGTGGACCCAACGTACTTCCTGGCTCTCCTCAACAAATGCATGGAACACGGCAGCTTCCCAAAGGCCTGGAAGGAGGCAACAGTAGTCGTGTTGAGAAAGCCAGGAAAGGATACGTACACCGCGCCTAAATCATATCGACCTATCGGGCTTTTGCCCGTATTAGGAAAGATATACGAGAAGATGCTGGTGGGCCGCCTCAAGTTCTACGTGCTACCTCGGATCAGTACTCACCAGTATGGATTTATGCCACAGAAGAGTACGGAAGACGCCCTGGTTACGTTAATAACACGCATCCGCGAAAAACTACATCAAAAGAGACTAGTAACACTGGTCTCTTTAGACATCGAGGGCGCCTTCGACAGTGCTTGGTGGCCAGTGATAAAGACCAGACTAGCTGAGGAAAAATGTCCCGCGAACTTGAGGCGTGTCATCGGCAACTACCTCAGCGACAGGATGGTGGAGGTCAGATATGCGGGAGTAATACACAAAAGGAGCACGGAGAAGGGATGCGTCCAAGGCTCCATAGGAGGACCAATTCTGTGGAACCTTCTGCTAGACCCACTCCTCAGGCTGATGGAACGAAGGGGGGTCTATTGCCAGGCCTTTGCTGACGACGTGGTGTTGCTCTTCGACGGTGGAGAGGCCCGGGAGATCGAGGGACGGGCGAATGCTGCCCTCGAATGTGTTCGGGCGTGGGGTGTCGATAACAAACTAAAATTTGCACCACACAAAACTTGCGGCATGGTAATAACCAAGAAACTGAAATTCGACACACCACGCCTGAGCATGGGAGGGGTCAGCGTCGAAATGTCCCCGGAGATCAAAATCCTCGGGCTCACCATCGACGACAAGCTAACGTTTAACGCCCACGTCGCTAATGCATGTAAAAAAGCGATAGGGATATACAAACAACTCGTTAGAGCGGCCCGTGTGAGCTGGGGTCTCAGCCCCGACATTATTCGCACTATATACACTGCAGCGGTGGAACCGGTGATTCTGTACGCCGCAGCCGCATGGGCCCCGGCGGCAGAAAAACTGGGAGTTCGCAAGCAGCTCGGCACGGTACAAAGGGGTTACGTCCAAAAGATGTGTAAGGCGTATCGGACGGTATCACTCAACTCGGCTCTCTTGCTCACGGGGACGCTCCCTCTAGACCTCCGAGTCCGTGAGGCAGCCTCGTTATACGAGGCTAAGAAGGGAGCACCTAGACGTGATTTAGTTGATAGAGAAATTGAGAAGATGGCACCGAAGATACAAGCCCCACATCCTACGGAACAAATGGGACTGAAGTTCCAAAACCTGGTGGACGAGGAACAATTTTCGCGCCACAGTGATTACGCTGTGCGCATATTCACAGACGGGAGCAAGATTGAGGGCAGGGTCGGGGCGGCGCTGTCCGTCTGGAAAGGGACTGCGGAGACCAAGGTCCTCAAGCTTGCTCTATCGTCATACTGTACCGTCTACCAGGCTGAACTACTAGCCCTGTGCAAGGCAACGGAGTTGGCGCTGTCGCTCAAGGAAAAATCCTTTGGAATTTATAGTGACTCCAGAGCAGCGCTTGAGACAGTTACCAATTCCGGTTCGTCCCATCCCCTGTCAGTCAAAGCTAGAGACAACCTGAGAAGTTGCCATCTCCAGAAAAAGACAATCTCATTATTCTGGATAAAAGCTCATATAGGACTGGCAGGGAATGAGAGAGCCGACGAGCTTGCTAAGGAAGCGGCTCTGAAATTGAAAAAGAGGCCGGACTACGATCGGTGCCCTGTCTCATTCATCAAGCGTAGTATTCGCAAGGGTACGATTGATGAATGGGACAGAAGGTATCGGTCGGAGGACACGGCCTCCGTGACGAAAATGTTCTTCCCCGAGGCGGTGACGGCGCACTCTACAGTTAGAAAAATCCAAATGGACGGACAAATAGCGCAGGTGCTCACGGGGCATGGAGGGTTCTCCGCGTACCTGAGTCGTTTCAAGTGCAAGGAGAGCCCATCCTGCCTCTGTGACCCGGAGGCTGAAGAAACAATCCAGCACCTGATATTGGAGTGTCCCGTCTTTGCAAGGCACAGATTCAATCTGGAGCAAACACTAGATATTGACCTGACAATACAAAATTTACCAGCAATAATGAAATCTAGAGATAGGGATATATTCTTAAAATTCTGCAAGAAAATAGTACAAATAGTAAATAATAGAAATAAGGTAGTATAAGAAAATGTATGATAGCAGTATATATTAATGTATATAAGTGTAGTCATACAAATAAAATGTAATTAGTAAATAATCATATATAAGAAAATAGACCTAAGGCTACTGTAACAAACTGTAAAATAAACAATGTGTAACTTTTAATTAAATAAAGAAAATTACCCTGTACCCCGTAGAAAGCTAAGTTAGATGGGAAACCCACCCATAAGGATACGAAAGATGATGAATGATAGAAAGAATTGTATGAAGAATGAAAGTACGAGAGGCATAATTGCGAGAACTAGTATGAAAGAATGATAGCTAGCACAGGCTCTGATTACGTCAGAGGTACAAGTATAAAAAAAAAAAAAAAAAAAAAAAAAAAAAAACCTAACCTAACCTAACCTAACCTAACCTAACCTAACCTAACCTAACCTAACCTAACCTAACCTAACCTAACCTAACCTAACCTAACCTAACCTAACCTAACCTAACCTAACCTAACCTAACCTAACCTAACCTAACCTAACCTAACCTAACCTAACCTAACCTAACCTAACCTAACCTAACCTAACCTAACCTAACCTAACCTAACCTAACCTAACCTAACCTAACCTAACCTAACCTAACCTAACCTAACCTAACCTAACCTAACCTAACCTAACCTAACCTAACCTAACCTAACCTAACCTAACCTAACCTAACCTAACCTAACCTAACCTAACCTAACCTAACCTAACCTCAACATCGTGGTGTCGCTAGATATTGAGGGGGCATTCGATAGTGCATGGTGGCCGGCTATCAAGTGCAGATTAGCTGAAAAGAAATGCCCCCTCAACTTGCGCAGGATAGTCAACAGTTACCTCAGTGATAGGAAAGTGAGTGTGAAGTATGCAGACGAAGAGTTTAGCACTTCAACCACGAAGGGCTGTGTACAGGGGTCGATAAGCGGCCCCACGTTCTGGAACGCACTTTTAGATCCCTTACTGGACGGAGTCTGTAAAAGAGGCGTGCACTGCCAAGCATTCGCCGATGATGTTGTCTTGGTGTTCTCGGGGTTCAACATTGCTGAAATGGAGCAGCAATCTGCTCAGGTCCTGGACTATGTGTATGGGTGGGGTCTCGCAAACAAACTGAAATTTGCACCCCAAAAAACTAATGCGATGGTTGTAACCAAAAAGTTGAAATGCGACACCCCGCACATACGCATGGGCAACACCCAAATAGAGATGGTTACAGAAATTAAAATTTTAGGCATGCTGGTGGACCAAAAATTAACATTTAATAGTCACGTAAAGGCAGCGTGCCAAAAAGCCATCAGCATATACAAACCATTAGCGAGAGCAGCAAAAATTAACTGGGGCTTGAACTCCGAGACCATCAGGACAATATACACGGCTGTGATTGAGCCAATAATCATGTACGCGTCCAGCGTGTGGGCACCGGCAACACAGAAGATAATGACACAGAAACGGTTGAATTCAGTGCAACGAGGGTTCGCCCAAAAAATCTGCAAAGCCTACCGAACTGTGTCATTAAACGCTGCACTTATACTTGCCGGTCTCATACCGCTGGACTTTAGAATACAAGAGGCAGCTCAGATTTATGAAGCCAAAAGAGGGCGACCACAAATCGCGCTTAAGGGCGGCAAAGTGGAGGAGAGGGTCATTTTCCTGGACGCCCCGCACCCCTCAGAGGAGGTAACAGTGGAGTTTCGGTGCCTGGAAGACATGGAGCCGGGAACATTGGCGGACCACGAGATGGCTGGCCTGAGGATATTCACGGACGGCAGTAAGATGGACGCTGGAGTGGGTGCAGCTCTGTCGTGCTGGAGGGATGGAGAGGAAACTCTCTTTAGGAAGTTTCGTCTCCAGTCCTACTGCACCGTGTTTCAGGCAGAGATGTACGCAATTTATAAAGCCACGGAAGTCGCGTTAAAAGTGAAAGACGACTCCGTGAATATCCTCAGTGACTCAAGGTCATCTCTGGAGATGCTAACGGGCACGGGAAATTTCCACCCTTTGGCTTTTGTCATCAAAAGAAACTTGTCTCTTTTGAGAGAAAAAAACAAAACAGTTAACTTCTTTTGGGTGCGTGCCCACGTTGGAACGGCCGGGAACGAGAGAGCAGACTTTCTGGCCAGAGAGGCTGCGGAAAAACTTAAAGTCAGACCAAATTATGACAGTTGTCCAGTTTCTTATATAAAGAAACAGATTAGAAAGGAAACTGTCATAAAGTGGTCTGAACGGTACCAGAGTGGAGAAACCGCGTCCGTAACAAGGACCTTCTTACCGTCGGTAGAAATGGCCCATAAGATACTAAAGAAAATTAAATTAACGCCACACTTGACACAAGTCTTCACTGGCCATGGCGGCTTTGCGGAGTACCTGCACAGATTCAAATGTAAAGACGATCCAAGCTGTGTTTGCGACCCAAACTGCGACGAAACAATCCTGCACATGTTGGTAGAGTGTCCGCAGCACTGCAAAGCGCGAGAGGATCTACAGCAGGAAACACAAATGAGTCTGTGTAGGGGCTCCCTGGCCGCCATGCTACAAAACGAAACTACAAGAACCCCCTTTTTAAATTTTATGCTTAAAATCGCAAAAACAGCGATAGAAAGGAACAGAACACGGTAATAAAGACACAATGTTTTATTTATATTATGGAATATGAAATCTAACATGTGTAGAAATCACGCGTGTTCTGCTCCTTTTTATCGCTACACAACTTAACTTAATTTGAAACAAATATGAAACAAAACAAATCTAAACTAAAAACTAAACTTAACTTAATTAAACTTAAAACTTAACTGAGCATAAATTAAATAAAAATAAAAATAAATTAACTTAATTTGAAAATAAATAGGATACAAAATAAATCTAAATTAAAAACTTAACTAAACTTAATTAAACGTAACTTAAACAGTGCACAAATGAAAACAAAGTCAAAAAAACGTCTCCGACCACCACATCGGAGGAAGCTGCCTCTTGTCAGACATGACAAGAATTAAAAAAAAAAAAAAAAAAAACCTAACCTAACCTAACCTAACCTAACCTAACCTAACCTAACCTAACCTAACCTAACCTAACCTAACCTAACCTAACCTAACCTAACCTAACCTAACCTAACCTAACCTAACCTAACCTAACCTAACCTAACCTAACCTAACCTAACCTAACCTAACCTAACCTAACCTAACCTAACCTAACCTAACCTAACCTAACCTAACCTAACCTAACCTAACCTAACCTAACCTAACCTAACCTAACCTAACCTAACCTAACCTAACCTAACCTAACCTAACCTAACCTAACCTAACCTAACCTAACCTAACCTAACCTAACCTAACCTAACCTAACCTAACCTAACCTAACCTAACCTAACCTAACCTAACCTAACCTAACCTAACCTAACCTAACCTAACCTAACCTAACCTAACCTAACCTAACCTAACCTAACCTAACCTAACCTAACCTAACCTAACCTAACCTAACCTAACCTAACCTAACCTAACCTAACCTAACCTAACCTAACCTAACCTAACCTAACCTAACCTAACCTAACCTAACCTAACCTAACCTAACCTAACCTAACCTAACCTAACCTAACCTAACCTAACCTAACCTAACCTAACCTAACCTAACCTAACCTAACCTAACCTAACCTAACCTAACCTAACCTAACCTAATCTAACCTAACCTAACCTAACCTAACCTAACCTAACCTAACCTAACCTAACCTAACCTAACCTAACCTAACCTAACCTAACCTAACCTAACCTAACCTAACCTAACCTAACCTAACCTAACCTAACCTAACCTAACCTAACCTAACCTAACCTAACCTAACCTAACCTAACCTAACCTAACCTAACCTAACCAGTCTCTCGCTGACCGAGCTCGAGAGCGGTCGAGTTTTTGCGGGCTCCGTGTCGGTGACTTCGGTGACTTGGGGGACCTGGGGGACTTGGGCAACCTCGGTGACTTAGGGGACCTAGGTTGCTTGGGCAACCTCGGTGACTTGGGGGACCTAGGTGACTTAGGCAACCTCGGTGACTTGGGGGACCTAGGGGACTTGGGCAACTTCGGTGACTTGGGGGACCTAGGGGACTTGGGCAACCTCGGTGACTTGAGGGACCTAGGGGCCTTGGGCAACCTCGGTGACTTTGGGGACCTAGGGGACTTGTGGCCGAGCTCGAGAGCGGTCGAGTTTTTGCGGGCTCCGTGTTAGTTACTTCGGTGACTTGGGGGACCTAGGGGACTTGGGCAACCTCGGTGACTTGGGGGACCTAGGTGGCTTGGGCAACCTCGGTTGCTTGGGGGACCTAGGTGACTTGGGCAACCTCGGTGACTTGGGGGACCTAGGGGACTTGGGCAACCTCGGTGACTTGGGGGACCTAGGGGACTTGGGCGACCTCGGTGACCGGTGACCTGGGGGACTTGGACAACCTCGGTGACTTGGGGGACCTAGGTGACTTAGGCAACCTCGGTGACTTGGGGGACCTAGGGGACTTGGGCAACTTCGGTGACTTGGGGGACCTAGGGGACTTCGGCAACCTCGGTGACTTGGGGGACCTAGGGGACTTGGGCAACCTCGGTGACTTGGGGGACCTAGGGGACTTGTGGCCGAGCTCGAGAGCGGTCGAGTTTTTGTGGGCTCCGTGTTAGTGACTTCGGTGACTTGGGGGACCTAGGGGACTTGGGCAACCTCGGTGACTTTGGGGACCTAGGGGACTTGGGCGACCTCGGTGACCGGTGACCTGGGGTACTTGGACAACCTCGGTGACTTGGGGGACCTAGGGGACTTGGGCAACCTCGGTGACTTGGGGGACCTAGGGGACTTGGGCGACCTCGGTGACCGGTGACCTGGGGGACTTGGACAACCTCGGTGACTTGGGGGACCTAGGGGACTTGGGCAACCTCGGTGACTTGGGGGACCTAGGTGGCTTGGGCAACCTCGGTGACTTGGGGGACCTAGGTGACTTAGGCAACCTCGGTGACTTGGGGGACCTAGGGGACTTGGGCAACTTCGGTGACTTGGGGGACCTAGGGGACTTGGGCAACCTCGGTGACTTGGGGGACCTAGGGGACTTGGGCGACCTCGGTGACCGGTGACCTGGGGGACTTGGACAACCTCGGTGACTTGGGGGACCTAGGGGACTTGGGCAACCTCGGTGACTTGGGGGACCTAGGGGACTTGGGCGACCTCGGCGACCGGTGACCTGGGGGACTTGGACAACCTCGGTGACTTGGGGGACCTAGGGGACTTGGGCAACCTTGGTGACTTGGGGGACCTAGGGGACTTGGGCGACCTCGGTGACCGGTGGTCTAGGGGACCTCGGGGACTTCGGGGACCTCGGGGACTTGGGGGACTTCGGGGACCTCGGCTACCTTGGGGACCTGTCACCTCAGTGACATCGGCATCTGCGGGGGACCGGTGACTTTGGGGACCTCTGGGACTTCGGGGACCTCGGGGACTTGGGGGACCTCGGGGACCTAGGCGGCCTCGGGGACCGGGGTCATCTGTGACATTGGTCACAATAGTGATCTCAGTGACTACGATACATTACTCTAGTGTTCAGTGTGCAGTGTCAGTGAGTGAGAGTGTGTGATGAGTGGCTCGAGTGCTGGGACCTGGGACCTGGGACCTGATTGCCTGACTCCTCCCTGCGAATGGATACCAATGTAAGTCTCGAATGAATTCATAAATACACATGTGATTAAAGTTAAATATTAGAAATGATTAGAACTCCAACAAAGGCGCCTGAGCTTGGCCAGGGCTCCCCGACTGGGCCGGCTTACACGTCAGACTATGCTGACATGAACACAGTAGCCATGACTGCGACTGTGGCTACCGAAACGATGGCGACTGGTTCTGCAGCTGATACTGCGACGGTCCCTTCGGCGCCCCTTAAAAGCTCTAGGCGTGCGCTCAATCAACCTGTCGCAACACCTGAACTTCCTGCAAAAGCTGCCCAAGTGACAGATCTGACCTCGTTGGCTGGCGTAGTAAATGCGCTCTCAAAGAGCATTGTTTCGGCTGTTTTTGATGGAAAAAGCGTTACCGCCCTCAATAAGAAGCTCATCGCTCAAGCTGCTGAGGAAATGCGGCTGGCAGTGGCAGCATTTGAGCGTCTCTCTGGCACGCTTGCCCTCCCGTCTGACCCCAATACCCCTGCCCCTCCGGATACAGCTGCATCGGTTGCCTCAATTGACGCGGTGACTGCGACTGCAGCTGTTGCTAATGTCGAGGAGTTACGTAAAGAACTTGCCACTTGTGTGGATGAGGTAAGGAAGCTGCGCAACGACCTCTCCACGGCCCCTACTAGTGCGACTATGAAAAGAGATATAACGGACTGCGTCCGAGGAGAAATAGGGAACCTGAAAACTGATCTGATCTCCCTTGCTTCTGAACCGACGCACCCCACATACGCGCGGATACTGGCCACGCCGGCTACACCAACACCAACGACATTTACACCGGCGACATCCCATGCCCCACACGCCCCTGTGTCCCGACCGGCAATAATTGTCGCGACTAAAGAGCCAATAAACACTCGGCGGGAGATGATGACTGCTTGGAGGAACAGCATCAGCTTCCGCGACAGCAATTACGGCCCTGCGGGCATTCAGCCCATTTCCAACAACAAACTTAGGGTCGAATTTGATACGGAACAACATAGGGATGATGCCCTCAGGCGTCTGAGTGATTCCAACAAGGTCAGTGCTGAGCCGGCTCGCCTGCTTCGACCAATGGTCATCATTAAGGGTATATCCAAAGACGCTGCACCTGAGGAATTAACTAACATAATTTTGCGCCAAAATCCGACACTTGCCTCAAATCCTGATACGGTGCCAAGCTCAGACGTCCAACTTCGCTTTGTTAGGCGTAATCGGAATGATAAATTATACAATGCGGTCCTCATCACCTCCCCCAGTATATTTAAGAAAATCGTTAAATCAGGCCGCTTGTGTATCGACCACCAGAGGGTTCATGTGGAGGAATTCTCCCCCTTTATGCAATGCTATGCATGTTTTCAATTTGGGCATACTCAAAAACACTGCCAGGCCTCAGAGGCTACACGATGCTCATACTGCGCTGAAGAGACACACAAGGAAGCTGAGTGCCCTGCAAAAACGCAAAATAAACCTCCCAATTGTAGCAATTGCGCTCAGCGCAACACCAAATTCGGACATAAACATGACACACGCCACACAGTAAACTCCCACTCCTGTCCCATAATACAATCAATGAAAGACCGAGTGAATCAACGCATCGATTATGGTTTTTAGTCCATTAAAAGAGTTCTTTTCCCATCCCTCGAATCACTTGACTTATTCCTCTCCAAATTTAGACCATACTTTCACATAACCCAATTCCTCACTAATCATGGATATCATAAATCATATCTTCATAGATTCCACATCACCCAGGATGACCTTTGCCCATGCGATGGCATCACTGCACAAACGCTGGAGCACCTCATCCAGGTGTGCCCGCGATTTGCAAACACTAGAACCAACCACGAGATAGCGGCGGGCATTGTTAACCCCTATGACATTAAATGCATCTTAAAGAAACCTGTGCTCATAAAAACTTTCAACGCACACCTACAATACATTGCCCGTCAACTCAAAAAATTCAATCAGACGTAATTGATTAAGGCTGATTGCCATATGTAAATTATGCACGACTAGATCAAACTTCTATCGTGCTCCTGTATATTTATATATTTGTATATTTGGATATTTCTTAATACACAAAGAGTGGAGGTCGGCACGCACAAATCAAGTCATTTGTTACTTTAACAAAGCTAATGATGAGTGCGTGCTGGCCTCCATACTCTATACTTGTTCTGTGTGCCTCTGTATTTGTTTTAAGTGTATAGTAATAGGTTAAGTCTCATAATAATTAAGGCTGATTGCCATATGTTAATTGTGCACGATTAGATCAAACTTCTATCGTGCTCCCGCATATTTGCACATTTCTTAATATATTTGTTTTGTGTGCCTCTGTATCTGTTTTCAAGTGTATACCAATAGGTTAAGCTTCATATAATAATTAGGGCTGATTGCCATACGTTTATTGTGCACGACTAGATCAAACTTCTTTCGTGCTCTTGTATATTAGTACATTTCTTAATAATCTATGAGCGGAGGTCGGCACGCACACTTCAAGTCATTTGTAACTTTGTCAAAGCTGATGATGGGTGCGTGCTGACCGCCATGCTCTATACTTGTTCTGTGCGCCTTTGTATTTGTCTAGGGGTATATTAATTGGTAATGTTGCTGTTCTGTGTTAAATTTACTTGTATATAATTTACCTTTATTCTTTTATTTAATGTGTTAAGATTAAACTACAAAGACTACAAAACGCCACACTGGACATGCAAGTAACTATCAACAGATTAACAGTTATGCTATATATTAGCACCGGATACAACGTAAGACGCACTGACTCTGCTGCCATGGAAACCAGCGTGCTTGCCAGTCAAGTAGCGAACGACACTACCACAAGAGAGGGTGTTGTAACCAATTGTTCCAGAATTGCGGTGTCGGGTGGCTCGGCCGTTGCTGGCGGGGCTGCTGATCGCGCCGCCAGCATTGACAGTATACACAGTGCGGAAACGGTTGCGCCGGAATCTGGAATGCCTGAAATTGGCCCGGACGTGGAACCGACCACTGGCTCCTCCGGGGCTGGTGCTGCTGACATTGCTGAGTCCGTCGTGAGGACGGCAGAGTTGCGGTAATGGCGGTCACCTGCACATCCTTCTACCTCTACTTCTACTTCCACCTCTCGTGGGGGGTGGCTGGACTGGCCACCCTGTGATCTACTTCAAAACCATCGCTCCTCAAGCAACATGTCCGGCTATTAATAGACCTAGCAGACAACAAATCTCCTATGTGGCGAACGTCAGGCTCTCCTTCCTATTCGGGAGGGGGGGGGGGAAATAGCGTCAGCATTGGCTACGACAACAGCAGCTGCAGCGGTGGATGACGCTGGCTTTTGACTACGCTTATACCTGTATATTTGTACATTTCTTAAACATAACTCAATCTATACAATGGGCGGATGTCAGCATGCATAACTTGGCGTGCTGACTGCTGACTGCCACATTCTATTCGCGTACTATCGCGCCTTTGTGATTTGTCTGAATGTAATCATTGAAATGTGTATATAATATGCTTAAGACTATATATAGTGTATATAACGTATATAATTTTCTTCTGTGTTAAATTAATTCAGTTAAGGTAACTTAATAAACAACGAGTGGAGGTCGGCACGCGCACATCAAGTCATTGGTAACTTTATCTAGGCTAATGATGGGTGCGTGCTGGCCGCCATGCTCTGTACTTGCTTTGTGTGTACTAAGTCTCATATAGTGATGTGTTTCATGTTTAATTTATCTGTATTTCATGAGAAAAAAAAAAAAAAAAAAAAAAAAAAAAACAGATTGCAATGAACAGAATAATACAACTCAAAAAAGAATACATTAAAAAAAAAAAAAAAATAAAAAAAATAAAAAAATAAAAAAAAAAAAATAAAAAAAAAAAAAAAAAACAAAAAAAAAAAAACAAAAAAAAAAAAAAAAAAAAAAAAAAACAAAAAAAAAAGAAAAAAAAAAAAAATGCAATGAACAGAATAATACACCTTAAGAGAAAAAAAAAAAGAGAGAGAGAAAAGAAAGAAAGGTAAGGAAAAAAAAAAACACGGCTGTAATTTGTCTAAGTGTATATTAATTACTTTAAGGTCTAATAATTTCCTTTGTGTACAACTACACAATGCAATGCATATGATATATATGTTGTATCATGTATATCATGCGTACTGCGTTTCTATTATTATTATACTTATTATATTTATTATATCATTCAATTATTGTATAGTATATATTAATAACACGCCACACTACACTTCATGCGCCACTGCACACCCACTACAAAGACTAACTGACTACTGACTACACACCATAACTACCCGGAGTATACCGTTAGCACCGGGTTATTATGACAGAATACACGCCACTGGGTTTTAGTGGGTATTACGGTTCGCCGGTGAGTCCCACATACCCATCCAGTAGGGGTGGGATGCGTAAATGCATTTCCCAGTGGCTTAAAAAAAAAAAAAAAAAAAAAAAAAAAAAAAAAAACCTAACCTAACCTAACCTAACCTAACCTAACCTAACCTAACCTAACCTAACCTAACCTAACCTAACCTAACCTAACCTAACCTAACCTAACCTAACCTAACCTAACCTAACCTAACCTAACCTAACCTAACCTAACCTAACCTAACCTAACCTAACCTAACCTAACCTAACCTAACCTAACCTAACCTAACCTAACCTAACCTAACCTAACCTAACCTAACCTAACCTAACCTAACCTAACCTAACCTAACCTAACCTAACCTAACCTAACCTAACCTAACCTAACCTAACCTAACCTAACCTAACCTAACCTAACCTAACCTAACCTAACCTAACCTAACCTAACCTAACCTAACCTAACCTAACCTAACCTAACCTAACCTAACCTAACCTAACCTAACCTAACCTAACCTAACCTAACCTAACCTAACCTAACCTAACCTAACCTAACCTAACCTAACCTAACCTAACCTAACCTAACCTAACCTAACCTAACCTAACCTAACCTAACCTAACCTAACCTAACCTAACCTAACCTAACCTAACCTAACCTAACCTAACCTAACCTAACCTAACCTAACCTAACCTAACCTAACCTAACCTAACCTAACCTAACCTAACCTAACCTAACCTAACCTAACCTAACCTAACCTAACCTAACCTAACCTAACCTAACCTAACCTAACCTAACCTAACCTAACCTAACCTAACCTAACCTAACCTAACCTAACCTAACCTAACCTAACCTAACCTAACCTAACCTAACCTAACCTAACCTAACCTAACCTAACCTAACCTAACCTAACCTAACCTAACCTAACCTAACCTAACCTAACCTAACCTAACCTAACCTCACCTAACCTAACCTAACCTAACCTAACCTAACCTAACCTAACCTAACCTAACCTAACCTAACCTAACCTAACCTAACCTAACCTAACCTAACCTAACCTAACCTAACCTAACCTAACCTAACCTAACCTAACCTAACCTAACCTAACCTAACCTAACCTAACCTAACCTAACCTAACCTAACCTAACCTAACCTAACCTAACCTAACCTAACCTAACCTAACCTAACCTAACCTAACCTAACCTAACCTAACCTAACCAACTCCGCCGCCCCCCGCAGTCGGTAGCGCACGCGTACAAGGTGTTTTGGTGTCGCTCCGGGCAATTTTAAAGTTTAGAAAATTCTAAAAAGTGGGTTTTTCGTAACCGATTTACACGTGCAAAGTGTCAAAAGTTGCGCGTTCGCGAGCTCTACAAAGTGGCGAAAAGTGCTCGAAAATCTGTTAAGATTTGGTGTTTTTGTGAGTGAAAAACCGGAAGTTTGGCAAATTTACGATCTTTGACGGCGAACGCTGCCGTTTTAAGATCGACGACCTAGTGTTTTTGTTGCACCAGTCGACGCGCCTCACCGAGACCTACAAGTGGACACCTCAAGTGGATTTTTTCCATTTGTGTACGCCGAGGAAAAAGGAGAAAACCGAAAAGCACGTGTCCACGTGCTCCCTGTTCCAGACGTCAGAGGGCGCTGCCAGTGACCTCGATCGACGGGATTCAACAGGAGCTGCACGGGGACACTTTGTTTATGAAAATCAGATAAGTGGTTGCGGAGCTATTGCACTTCAAAATTTTTACCAAATTTCAACCCCCTTTTTTATAAAATCTAAATCGACAACCCCCTTTTATTATTTATTCACTTTATTTAGATTAATTAATCCTATCTGTATTCTAAATTTCATAATTTTCGGCTTAGTAGTTTTTTAAATATAAATTTTTGAAAATTAGGGGTTGCCACGAGGTGGTCGAAATAGGGGTGCAAGGGCTCCGTAACATACCTTAAAAAATAGCTATAAGATAGTGTAGGCCCTGACTTGTTTTAAAAAATCCGTATATTTTTTGTAAGTAATTTTAAATTCAAATTTAGTTAAAAAATCACAGTTTTTCAACCCCCATAAATTGGGGTTAGCTTTTTTGGTTAATTTAGTAATAGTTCTAAGAAGGTCTTTTTAAGCCCTACAATTTGAGCCCAAACACGGGTAGTTTGGGCTGAAAACTGCCGAATTTGGGCCTTCTGTCCAAATCGGCGGCCATATTGGCGGCCATCTTGGAAAACTTCAAGAGGGCATAGCTCCGGTCAGGGACGTCGCTAAGGGCTGCGGTTTTCTTTGGGCACCCTATCGCGGCGAACTCAACAACTTGCACCGGCTTGGGACCCTGGATAGAGTCGACCCCCTAACCTGGTTTTTTAGTCCGGTTAGCTCATAGCCTGTAAAAAGACGACCACGGCGAGCCGTCGCACGCATCTTTGCGCCGGGTAGTTCCCGAGATATTAATTTCTAAAGTTGAGTCTAGACATAGGCAACAATTTGGTCGGCCATATTGGAAAAACTCAAAGTGGAATATCTCGGGAACTATTGGTCGTAGCGCGTAGCGGTTTTCGCTGTTGACTTGCTCTCCTCAAGAGCTATTGACTGACACTAGACGGGCGACTCTACCTAGAGTCGACCTGGAGTTGAGCTCTATGAAGTTGCGGACTTAGCTTTCTATTAATATTAGGTTGGTAGTCTTGTGGTGAGCACTGCCGCAGGAACCGGTTCTGGACTCTAGGTAGAGTCTGTACCTAAATCCTAGAGCCGGTATCGGTGAACACATAGCTCGTAACGAGACAAGCACGGAGAGCCGTTGCACACTTTTCTGCGGCCGGCGGTTCCAGAGATATTGAATTTAGAAGATCCAGGCAACAATTTAGTGCGCCATTTTGAAAAGTTTAAAAGTTGGATATCTCGGCAACCGTTGGTCGTAGAGAGTTGCGGTTTTCACTGCTGACCAGCCCTCGGCGGGGGCTTTCAAACGGTACTTGACTGGCGACTCTACCTAGAGTCTTGGTAGAGTTGAACTCTACTAAGGCGGAAAAGTAGTTTCTAATTAGTTTTAAGTAGACTTTAAGATAGTGTTACTATTTTCAAGCAGTTTTGACAGTTATATTATTGACTCGGGGCATTTTACACCCCTACAGTATAACGACTATATCGTATTCAGGTCGTTGACCGAACCTCTTGTCTCTAGTGTTTGCTCAAAATTGACTGTACACAATTTTACAGTGTACAGAAAAAACCGACAGCGATATACACTGTCGCGTATCTTATTTTATTTTATTTTTATTCTATTTTCTTTGACGCATCCCTCCGACAATGCTAGCTAGAACCCCTACAAGACATACTGACCAAGAAATGGAGAAAAAATCCCCGCCAAAAACACAGACTCTTTTGCCCCAAAAATCCCCACCCAGGACGCAAACGCTTTCGTCAAATGTCAGACGCAGTATAGAAAAGCTGGAAGCGGTGGGACTGGAACCACAAGACTTGACCCCGTCCACCAGTAAGACCGACATCCAAATCTTACCGAGACAGGTGCTGTCGAATCGACTAGCCGAAGGCAAAGCCAGCCTAATAAAGGCCAGGACGAATATAAATAATTCTAGGAATATCAGGTCAGACATAAAGGCAAACGTGTTGGAGGCGGTGGACAGAATGTTCCAAATTATAAAAGAGGCGGAAGCTGAGATAAAGAGATTCAAAAAGACCGGAGAAGTACCTACACCTGGAACCACACAGAGTCCACCAGACAGGACTACACAGAAGGGAAACTCCGAGGAACATAAGCAGCTAGTTAAACTTTTAAAAGAACAGAGTCGCCTTATCACTGAAAATGGCAAGAAAATTGACGCCACGTCTGCGGTGGCCCTGAACTCTGGTTTGAGTGACAAGCTCGAAGAGCACTCTCGACTATTAAAGGAGAACCTCAATAAACAAACGGCCCTCCAAGAACACCTAACGAGATGCCAGGAAACCATGGAGCAGAGGTCTTACGCAAATGTGGCGGCCTCAAAGTCAAAACACCAGACTCAAGGCACGATACACTCAGTGGTTGTCACGTCCAAAAATGAGACGGAAACTGGCGAGGAGGTTCTGGAAAGAGTGAGAAGAGCAGTAGATGCGAAGGAAGGGTGGGTAGAGGTAGAAAAAGTTAGGAAAGCCAAGGACAGGAAGATAGTTGTGGGATGTAAGACAGAACAGGAGAGGAAGAAAGTAAAAGACAGATTGGAAGCTGCCGGGGAGGGCCTCGTCGTCGAGGAAGTCAAGAACAGAAACCCGCTTCTGATCCTGAGGGACGTGCTGAAGGTCCACGATGACGCGGAAATTGTCAGAGCCCTCAGAAACCAGAACAGGGAGATCTTTGGCAGCCTCGGCGGCGAGGACGACTCCCTAGTAGTCAAATATAGACGCAGAGCAAGAAATCCCCACAACTGCCATATCATAATAAGTGTTTCGCCAATGGTATGGAAGAGGGCAATAGAGGAAGGAAAGCTCAGAGTTGACCTCCAAAGGGTTACCGTGGATGACCAATCGCCACTGGTGCAGTGCACCCGATGTCTGGGGTACGGCCACAGCAAGCGCTTCTGTAAGGAGCCGGCGGACTTGTGCAGCCACTGTGGAGGACCGCACCTTAGAGCCGAGTGCCCGGACAGACTGGTGAGGACAGAACCAGTGTGCAAAAACTGCAAAAGAGCAGACATACTGCAGTTGAGCCACAACGCCTTCAGCAGTGAGTGCCCAGTCAGAAGAAGGTGGGATGCACTGGCTAGGGCCTCAGTAACGTATTGCTGAGGGCGTCCCACGAGTAACTCACCAGTACAAAATAGCGCAAGCAAACTTGCAGCGTAGCAAATTGGCTACGACCGAACTCCTGATCGAAGCCGGAAAACGCAAGATAGCCATAGCACTGCTTCAGGAACCTTACGTGGGTGGGACGCGAAGTGTTAGGAGTTACCGGGGTGTCCGAATCTTCCAGAGCTCAGGAACAGGAAATGGGACTGTTAAAGCGGCTATTGCTGTCTTTGATAGCGACTTAAATATAATACAGTACCCACAACTTACCACGGACAACATCGTCGTGGTGGGAGTCCAAACCAGTGCATGGACGATCACCCTAGTCTCCTACTACTTCGAGCCCGACCAGCCCATAGGGCCATACCTGGAGCACCTGAAAAAGGTCGTACGAAAAACGGGACCAAAAAGGCTGATCATAGGAGGAGACGCAAATGCCAAAAGTAACTGGTGGGGCAGCCCAAATGAGGACATCAGAGGTGAGGAGGTGTGTGGAGCTCTCGCTGAGATGGATATGCATATTCTCAATATGGGAGAGGTACCAACATTCGACACCGTCAGGGGCGGGAGGAGATTCTGCAGCCATGTCGATGTGACGGCGGGCACTGCGGATATGCTCGAACTCGTGGACGGTTGGCACGTAGTAGAAGGCCTCACAAACTCGGACCACAACGGCATAATGTTTGGTATAACACTTCAAAAATCACAAAACACAAAAATACAAAGAACAACACGCAAATATAACACAAAAAAAGCAAATTGGGGTCTCTTTCATGAGAAACTGGCCCAAATTATGCGGGACACTGAACTCAATACACAAAACATAGCCAAAATAGAAAACAGAGAACAAATTGACAACACAATAGAAGCATACACTAAAGCCATAACAGACACATGCACGCAGACAATACCAAACAAAAAACACACAGAAACACTTACCGTGCCGTGGTGGTCCGAGAGCTTAGCTGAGATGAAAAAGCAAGTGACGACCCGAAGACGCAGGATCCGCAGTGCAGCGCCGATTCGCAGGCAGATGGTTGTAGACCAGTACCTGAAAGAAAAAGAAAAATATGAACTGGCAACTAAAGAGGCAGCAGAGCAGAGCTGGAGAGATTTCTGCGGGAAACAGGACAGGGAAGGAGTGTGGGAAGGCATATATAGAGTGATTAGTAGAGTCAAACGTAGAGAAGAGGACGTGCCATTGATAGAGGGGGGTACGACGTTGGATGCTGAGGGCTCTGCTCGATTACTGGCTGAGACTTTCTACCCGAGGGACTTGAAGGATGGGGACAGCGTACAACATCTGCAAATAAGAGCCTTAGCAGAAACAGCAAACGAAAGTGGTCACGATGATCATGACCCTCCGTTTACAATTGAGGAGCTAGAAGACGCTGTGAAGTCCTTCAACCCCAAAAAAGCCCCCGGAGCCGATGGTTTCACGGCCGACATCTGCTCACATGCAATAAAAGTGGACCCAACGTACTTCCTGGCTCTCCTCAACAAATGCATGGAACACGGCAGCTTCCCAAAGGCCTGGAAGGAGGCAACAGTAGTCGTGTTGAGAAAGCCAGGAAAGGATACGTACACCGCGCCTAAATCATATCGACCTATCGGGCTTTTGCCCGTATTAGGAAAGATATACGAGAAGATGCTGGTGGGCCGCCTCAGGTTCTACGTGCTACCTCGGATCAGTACTCACCAGTATGGATTTATGCCACAGAAGAGTACGGAAGACGCCCTGGTTACGTTAATAACACGCATCCGCGAAAAACTACATCAAAAGAGACTAGTAACACTGGTCTCTTTAGACATCGAGGGCGCCTTCGACAGTGCTTGGTGGCCAGTGATAAAGACCAGACTGGCTGAGGAAAAATGTCCCGCGAACTTGAGGCGTGTCATCGGTAACTACCTCAGCGACAGGATGGTGGAGGTCAGATATGCGGGAGCAATACACAGAAGGAGCACGGAGAAGGGATGCGTCCAAGGCTCCATAGGAGGACCAATCCTGTGGAACCTTCTGCTAGACCCACTCCTCAGGCTGATGGAACGAAGGGGGGTCTATTGCCAGGCCTTTGCTGACGACGTGGTGTTGCTTTTTGACGGTGGAGAGGCCCGGGAGATCGAGGGACGGGCGAATGCTGCCCTCGAATGTGTTCGGGCGTGGGGTGTCGATAACAAACTAAAATTTGCACCACACAAAACTTGCGGCATGGTAATAACTAAGAAACTGAAATTCGACACACCACGCCTGAGCATGGGAGGGGTCAGCGTCGAAATGTCCCCGGAGATCAAAATCCTCGGGCTCACCATCGATGACAAGCTAACGTTTAACGCCCACGTCGCTAATGCATGTAAAAAAGCAATAGGGATCTACAAACAACTCGTTAGAGCGGCCCGTGTGAGCTGGGGTCTCAGCCCCGACATTATTCGCACCATATACACTGCAGCGGTGGAACCGGTGATTCTGTACGCTGCAGCCGCATGGGCCCC
>CAKLPR020000033.1:0-2500 GCA_923060345.2 Erebia aethiops | reverse complement strand
ACCCACAAAGAAGCCGAGGCAGCTCGGTACCTGGTTTACGAAATGGAGAACAAGCACAAGGAGCAAACCGTAGCAATCAATAAAATAGCGGCGGAAATCGAAGATTGTCGCCGCCCTTACGAGCTGGAGGCCATTCTAAAGGATCAAACAACTGGGACGGGGGGGTGTCCGGAGGGCTTGATCTCCAGCCAGGAGTTGCGGAATGTTCAAGAGGACATTGCAACCCTTAGGCTGGAGCTTGGCACCCTGAACCTTAATATTGAAAAAGCACAGGCTGCTCAACTCATGGCCAACAGCCCCTCAGCAAGGGAGTGGCAACAAAGCGAGAAGGAGACTGAGGTGCCAATACCCAGAAAAGAGTTTTCCGAGAGAGTTAACACGGCCTGGAAAACTTATGCGGGAGCCGCTTCCACTCCAAAACAACCAGCAGCTGCCAGTCAACCGCGTTTCCCTCTCCTGATAGAGTCAGCTGACCCCAGGGACACTTGCGATGACGTTGTTAAAACCATTCAGAAAAGTGTCAACGTTATAGAGCTGGGGGTCGGGGTTGGCTCTATCAGGAAACGAAGGAACCAAAGAGTGGTTATTGCCTGTGACTCCTCTGATGATAGGGACAAGATGGAGCAGGCCATCAAGACCTCCACCAATAAGTTATCAGTTTCTCAGATAAAAACGAAAAACCCTCTCATTCGGCTAATAGGGGTTATAAAAGACCTTGAGAGCAAGCAGGTGGAGGAGGCGGTTCTTCGACAAAACAGTAGCCTGGTATCGGCGGTGGGGGCAGAAGAACGATCGGTCAGAGTAGTACGTAGAGCAAGGGGTAGGACCAACGACATTTGTAATGTCGTTGTGGAAGTGTCTCCCGGTCTGTACAACCAACTGGTAGATAAAAAATTACGCATTGGCTACCAGGCTGTTTGGGCGGTTGACCAGACACCTATAGTGCAATGCTTCAGATGCATGGGCTATGGCCATTTTGCCAAAGAGTGCCGAAACCCAGAGGACTGTTGTGGTCATTGTGCGGGTGGTCATGACACCCGACAATGCCCCAAGAAAGCCGACCCCCCGACTTGCATTAATTGCTTAAAAAACGGGGGTGAAGCTTCTGGAAAACACGCGGCTTATAACGCTGCATGCCCGGAATGGCAGAAGTGGGACCGCATAGCTAGAGATTCCATTCAGTATTGCTAAAGGCGACCCAGTAGATAATGCAGGACAGAATACAGACAGTCAAAAGTAAGGGAGTCATGTCATCTAAACATGTGAATGTGAAACATATACAATATACAGTTACAACTGTCGCATGTCACCGGTGACAGAATTGTTGTCACCTGTCACCGGTGACAAAACTGTTGTCACTCGTCACCGGCGAATATGTCCAGGAGAAATTAGTTTAATTAGGCTAATTAGAATAAGCCCTAGCACATAAGTAACAACAGTAATAATAAGTAAGTAGGCTGACAACACCCAGCCATAGTCATGTACTCCTACTGGCGTAGCATATCTGCCGGCAGTTAATGACAAATAGAGGGTGGGTACATATTATCATTTCCAGGTCTACCCGCAAAAGGTTGGGTGTCTGTAAGTCGTGTAGAATTACATAAGATTAGTTGCTCCATACTGTTCGCACGGCGCGGGCGCATTGTTATTGTTCGCTCCAACTAAATACAACTACCGGTGTCAAACTTAAAACAGTGTATGGTGTATTAAAGTATAACGAGTATTAAAGTATAGTGTGGTGGGTGGCGCCAGTTTTGTCACCGGTGACATTAATGTGGTCGCATCAGTGGTGACAGAATTGCTGTCACCTGTCACCGGTGACAAAATTGATGTCACTCGTCACCGGAAACATATTGTACATTTAGGTTATGATTCATGCTAGGTTAATTGTAAATAATGTTTTATTTAGGTTAAGATTCATGCTAGGTCACATGTAAATTGTCACTCGTCACTGGAAACATATTGTACATTTAGGTTATGATTCATGCTAGGTTAATTGTAAATAATGTTTTATTTAGGTTATGATTCATGCTAGGTTACATGTAAATAGTGGAAGGGAAGAGAAAAAAAAAAAAAAAAAAAAAAAAAAAAAAAAAAAAAAAAAAAAAAAAAAAAAAAAAAAAAAAAATATAGCAATAAGCATGTAGTAATAATGTGTATGTAGAATTTAGGCTCATTGTTGTAAATAAATTATTAAACTATTTTAGTGTTAATCAAGCGATAGGCGCGCAACTTACAGTTATGTTTACTAACGAAGGAAGATATATAGTTTTTAAAGATGTTGCATAATCACAGCAACAGTTAATGTAGGACCGCTGGTGGTTTTAGTGGGTAGTCCAGGCAACTGGGAGTCCCACATATCCTGCGGATAGCTTAGTCCCCATCTTCTATGGGGGCTCAGCTATCAGCAGGAATGCGCAAACGCATTTCCACCAGCGGGATATAAAAAAAAAAAAAAAAAAAAAAAAAAAAAAAAAAAAAAAACAAAACAAAACAAAAC
>CAKLPR020000030.1:57500-79978 GCA_923060345.2 Erebia aethiops | reverse complement strand
CGCGCACGATGCAGTCGGCCGCATCGGGCGCGTCGGCCGCATCGGGCGCGTCCAAGCGGCGAGCGAGGCGAGCGTACGGTACCTCCTCAGCTCCTCGGAGACGGGGTCGTCGCCCATCAGCAGGCGGTGCTGCTCCAGCTCGCGCACGATGCAGTCGGCCGCATCGGGCGCGTCGGCCGCATCGGGCGCGTCCAAGCGGCGAGCGAGGCGAGCGTACGGTACCTCCTCAGCTCCTCGGAGACGGGGTCGTCGCCCATCAGCAGGCGGTGCTGCTCCAGCTCGCGCACGATGCAGTCGGCCGCATCGGGCGCGTCGGCCGCATCGGGCGCGTCCAAGCGGCGAGCGAGGCGAGCGTACGGTACCTCCTCAGCTCCTCGGAGACGGGGTCGTCGCCCATCAGCAGGCGGTGCTGCTCCAGCTCGCGCACGATGCAGTCGGCCGCATCGGGCGCGTCGGCCGCATCGGGCGCGTCCAAGCGGCGAGCGAGGCGAGCGTACGGTACCTCCTCAGCTCCTCGGAGACGGGGTCGTCGCCCATCAGCAGGCGGTGCTGCTCCAGCTCGCGCACGATGCAGTCGGCCGCATCGGGCGCGTCGGCCGCATCGGGCGCGTCCAAGCGGCGAGCGAGGCGAGCGTACGGTACCTCCTCAGCTCCTCGGAGACGGGGTCGTCGCCCATCAGCAGGCGGTGCTGCTCCAGCTCGCGCACGATGCAGTCGGCCGCATCGGGCGCGTCGGCCGCATCGGGCGCGTCCAAGCGGCGAGCGAGGCGAGCGTACGGTACCTCCTCAGCTCCTCGGAGACGGGGTCGTCGCCCATCAGCAGGCGGTGCTGCTCCAGCTCGCGCACGATGCAGTCGGCCGCATCGGGCGCGTCGGCCGCATCGGGCGCGTCCAAGCGGCGAGCGAGGCGAGCGTACGGTACCTCCTCAGCTCCTCGGAGACGGGGTCGTCGCCCATCAGCAGGCGGTGCTGCTCCAGCTCGCGCACGATGCAGTCGGCCGCATCGGGCGCGTCGGCCGCATCGGGCGCGTCCAAGCGGCGAGCGAGGCGAGCGTACGGTACCTCCTCAGCTCCTCGGAGACGGGGTCGTCGCCCATCAGCAGGCGGTGCTGCTCCAGCTCGCGCACGATGCAGTCGGCCGCATCGGGCGCGTCGGCCGCATCGGGCGCGTCCAAGCGGCGAGCGAGGCGAGCGTACGGTACCTCCTCAGCTCCTCGGAGACGGGGTCGTCGCCCATCAGCAGGCGGTGCTGCTCCAGCTCGCGCACGATGCAGTCGGCCGCATCGGGCGCGTCGGCCGCATCGGGCGCGTCCAAGCGGCGAGCGAGGCGAGCGTACGGTACCTCCTCAGCTCCTCGGAGACGGGGTCGTCGCCCATCAGCAGGCGGTGCTGCTCCAGCTCGCGCACGATGCAGTCGGCCGCATCGGGCGCGTCGGCCGCATCGGGCGCGTCCAAGCGGCGAGCGAGGCGAGCGTACGGTACCTCCTCAGCTCCTCGGAGACGGGGTCGTCGCCCATCAGCAGGCGGTGCTGCTCCAGCTCGCGCACGATGCAGTCGGCCGCATCGGGCGCGTCGGCCGCATCGGGCGCGTCCAAGCGGCGAGCGAGGCGAGCGTACGGTACCTCCTCAGCTCCTCGGAGACGGGGTCGTCGCCCATCAGCAGGCGGTGCTGCTCCAGCTCGCGCACGATGCAGTCGGCCGCATCGGGCGCGTCCAAGCGGCGAGCGAGGCGAGCGTACGGTACCTCCTCAGCTCCTCGGAGACGGGGTCGTCGCCCATCAGCAGGCGGTGCTGCTCCAGCTCGCGCACGATGCAGTCGGCTCGCGCACGATGCAGTCGGCCGCATCGGGCGCGTCGGCCGCATCGGGCGCGTCCAAGCGGCGAGCGAGGCGAGCGTACGGTACCTCCTCAGCTCCTCGGAGACGGGGTCGTCGCCCATCAGCAGGCGGTGCTGCTCCAGCTCGCGCACGATGCAGTCGGCCGCATCGGGCGCGTCGGCCGCATCGGGCGCGTCCAAGCGGCGAGCGAGGCGAGCGTACGGTACCTCCTCAGCTCCTCGGAGACGGGGTCGTCGCCCATCAGCAGGCGGTGCTGCTCCAGCTCGCGCACGATGCAGTCGGCCGCATCGGGCGCGTCGGCCGCATCGGGCGCGTCCAAGCGGCGAGCGAGGCGAGCGTACGGTACCTCCTCAGCTCCTCGGAGACGGGGTCGTCGCCCATCAGCAGGCGGTGCTGCTCCAGCTCGCGCACGATGCAGTCGGCCGCATCGGGCGCGTCGGCCGCATCGGGCGCGTCCAAGCGGCGAGCGAGGCGAGCGTACGGTACCTCCTCAGCTCCTCGGAGACGGGGTCGTCGCCCATCAGCAGGCGGTGCTGCTCCAGCTCGCGCACGATGCAGTCGGCCGCATCGGGCGCGTCGGCCGCATCGGGCGCGTCCAAGCGGCGAGCGAGGCGAGCGTACGGTACCTCCTCAGCTCCTCGGAGACGGGGTCGTCGCCCATCAGCAGGCGGTGCTGCTCCAGCTCGCGCACGATGCAGTCGGCCGCATCGGGCGCGTCGGCCGCATCGGGCGCGTCCAAGCGGCGAGCGAGGCGAGCGTACGGTACCTCCTCAGCTCCTCGGAGACGGGGTCGTCGCCCATCAGCAGGCGGTGCTGCTCCAGCTCGCGCACGATGCAGTCGGCCGCATCGGGCGCGTCGGCCGCATCGGGCGCGTCCAAGCGGCGAGCGAGGCGAGCGTACGGTACCTCCTCAGCTCCTCGGAGACGGGGTCGTCGCCCATCAGCAGGCGGTGCTGCTCCAGCTCGCGCACGATGCAGTCGGCCGCATCGGGCGCGTCGGCCGCATCGGGCGCGTCCAAGCGGCGAGCGAGGCGAGCGTACGGTACCTCCTCAGCTCCTCGGAGACGGGGTCGTCGCCCATCAGCAGGCGGTGCTGCTCCAGCTCGCGCACGATGCAGTCGGCCGCATCGGGCGCGTCGGCCGCATCGGGCGCGTCCAAGCGGCGAGCGAGGCGAGCGTACGGTACCTCCTCAGCTCCTCGGAGACGGGGTCGTCGCCCATCAGCAGGCGGTGCTGCTCCAGCTCGCGCACGATGCAGTCGGCCGCATCGGGCGCGTCGGCCGCATCGGGCGCGTCCAAGCGGCGAGCGAGGCGAGCGTACGGTACCTCCTCAGCTCCTCGGAGACGGGGTCGTCGCCCATCAGCAGGCGGTGCTGCTCCAGCTCGCGCACGATGCAGTCGGCCGCATCGGGCGCGTCGGCCGCATCGGGCGCGTCCAAGCGGCGAGCGAGGCGAGCGTACGGTACCTCCTCAGCTCCTCGGAGACGGGGTCGTCGCCCATCAGCAGGCGGTGCTGCTCCAGCTCGCGCACGATGCAGTCGGCCGCATCGGGCGCGTCGGCCGCATCGGGCGCGTCCAAGCGGCGAGCGAGGCGAGCGTACGGTACCTCCTCAGCTCCTCGGAGACGGGGTCGTCGCCCATCAGCAGGCGGTGCTGCTCCAGCTCGCGCACGATGCAGTCGGCCGCATCGGGCGCGTCGGCCGCATCGGGCGCGTCCAAGCGGCGAGCGAGGCGAGCGTACGGTACCTCCTCAGCTCCTCGGAGACGGGGTCGTCGCCCATCAGCAGGCGGTGCTGCTCCAGCTCGCGCACGATGCAGTCGGCCGCATCGGGCGCGTCGGCCGCATCGGGCGCGTCCAAGCGGCGAGCGAGGCGAGCGTACGGTACCTCCTCAGCTCCTCGGAGACGGGGTCGTCGCCCATCAGCAGGCGGTGCTGCTCCAGCTCGCGCACGATGCAGTCGGCCGCATCGGGCGCGTCCAAGCGGCGAGCGAGGCGAGCGTACGGTACCTCCTCAGCTCCTCGGAGACGGGGTCGTCGCCCATCAGCAGGCGGTGCTGCTCCAGCTCGCGCACGATGCAGTCGGCCGCATCGGGCGCGTCGGCCGCATCGGGCGCGTCCAAGCGGCGAGCGAGGCGAGCGTACGGTACCTCCTCAGCTCCTCGGAGACGGGGTCGTCGCCCATCAGCAGGCGGTGCTGCTCCAGCTCGCGCACGATGCAGTCGGCCGCATCGGGCGCGTCGGCCGCATCGGGCGCGTCCAAGCGGCGAGCGAGGCGAGCGTACGGTACCTCCTCAGCTCCTCGGAGACGGGGTCGTCGCCCATCAGCAGGCGGTGCTGCTCCAGCTCGCGCACGATGCAGTCGGCCGCATCGGGCGCGTCGGCCGCATCGGGCGCGTCCAAGCGGCGAGCGAGGCGAGCGTACGGTACCTCCTCAGCTCCTCGGAGACGGGGTCGTCGCCCATCAGCAGGCGGTGCTGCTCCAGCTCGCGCACGATGCAGTCGGCCGCATCGGGCGCGTCCAAGCGGCGAGCGAGGCGAGCGTACGGTACCTCCTCAGCTCCTCGGAGACGGGGTCGTCGCCCATCAGCAGGCGGTGCTGCTCCAGCTCGCGCACGATGCAGTCGGCCGCATCGGGCGCGTCCAAGCGGCGAGCGAGGCGAGCGTACGGTACCTCCTCAGCTCCTCGGAGACGGGGTCGTCGCCCATCAGCAGGCGGTGCTGCTCCAGCTCGCGCACGATGCAGTCGGCCGCATCGGGCGCGTCGGCCGCATCGGGCGCGTCCAAGCGGCGAGCGAGGCGAGCGTACGGTACCTCCTCAGCTCCTCGGAGACGGGGTCGTCGCCCATCAGCAGGCGGTGCTGCTCCAGCTCGCGCACGATGCAGTCGGCCGCATCGGGCGCGTCGGCCGCATCGGGCGCGTCCAAGCGGCGAGCGAGGCGAGCGTACGGTACCTCCTCAGCTCCTCGGAGACGGGGTCGTCGCCCATCAGCAGGCGGTGCTGCTCCAGCTCGCGCACGATGCAGTCGGCCGCATCGGGCGCGTCGGCCGCATCGGGCGCGTCCAAGCGGCGAGCGAGGCGAGCGTACGGTACCTCCTCAGCTCCTCGGAGACGGGGTCGTCGCCCATCAGCAGGCGGTGCTGCTCCAGCTCGCGCACGATGCAGTCGGCCGCATCGGGCGCGTCGGCCGCATCGGGCGCGTCCAAGCGGCGAGCGAGGCGAGCGTACGGTACCTCCTCAGCTCCTCGGAGACGGGGTCGTCGCCCATCAGCAGGCGGTGCTGCTCCAGCTCGCGCACGATGCAGTCGGCCGCATCGGGCGCGTCGGCCGCATCGGGCGCGTCCAAGCGGCGAGCGAGGCGAGCGTACGGTACCTCCTCAGCTCCTCGGAGACGGGGTCGTCGCCCATCAGCAGGCGGTGCTGCTCCAGCTCGCGCACGATGCAGTCGGCCGCATCGGGCGCGTCGCGTCGGCCGCATCGGGCGCGTCCAAGCGGCGAGCGAGGCGAGCGTACGGTACCTCCTCAGCTCCTCGGAGACGGGGTCGTCGCCCATCAGCAGGCGGTGCTGCTCCAGCTCGCGCACGATGCAGTCGGCCGCATCGGGCGCGTCGGCCGCATCGGGCGCGTCCAAGCGGCGAGCGAGGCGAGCGTACGGTACCTCCTCAGCTCCTCGGAGACGGGGTCGTCGCCCATCAGCAGGCGGTGCTGCTCCAGCTCGCGCACGATGCAGTCGGCGCGCGCGTCGGCCGCATCGGGCGCGTCGGCCGCCAGCTCCAGCAGCAGCGCGCTGCGCTCGCTGTTGACGCGCCGCAGCCGCAGGGTGTCTGGCGAGGACGGTACGGTGGGTTTATGGACGAGTGTCGACTAGAGGTAGCTAAATGTGCGCTTTTATAATTTTAGACGTCACGTTATCGTGGTATCATCATCTCAGCCTGCCGACGTCCACTGCTGTCTGCTGAACAGGCCTTTCCCAAAGAACGCCACCACACCCGGCCCTCAGCCTTCCTCATCCGACCACTTCCTGCCACCCTCTTAATGTCGTCGGTCCATCGTGCTGCAGGGCGCCCCACGCTACGCTTACTTGTACGCGGTCTCCACTTCAACGCTTTTCGGCTCCAGCGGCGATCGCTCCTTCGACAAGCATGGCCTGCCCACTGCCACTTCAGCTTGCTCTTCTGTTGGCATCTTCGTCGAAATTGAATTATCTGGCCAAGGTAGTTGTTTTCAGAAACAATTTCGATACCTCAGTGGCGCAGTGTGTAGCGCTGTTGCCTTAACGTGCGGAGGTCCCGGGTTCGATGCCCGGCAGGCTCAATTTGGAAATTTATAATTTCTGAATTTTCCCTGGTCTGGCCTGGTGGGAGGCTTCGGCCGTGGCTAGTTACCACGTTCCGGTACGATGCCGTGTATAAACCGAATAGGGGTATGGGTTTACATTAATATAACTGCCATGCCCATAACAGGTTAGCCCGCTACCATCTTAGACTGCATCATCACTTACCATCAGGTGAGATCGCAGTCAAGGGCTAAAATGTAATGGATAAAAAAAAGTGTTGTGCAAGACAGTCTAAGTAATGATTGCAATATATAAATAAAAATCTTTGACTTCTGATTACATGTAAATTTTTTGTAAGTTTTTGGCAGAAATAGTTTACATATTTGTGTGTTAATTTCTTTCTGTTTTATTATATGATTAGGTTTATTGTTAATTTTAAATGTTAAAATTACAATTTAACTAAATTTTGGTTTGACATCATTTGTATCGGTCATATTATCTGCGTGGGGAGTTCACTGTGATGTTGACAACATTAGCGGGTGTTGCCTGCGGGTGGTTGTCGTCCAGCAGCAGAACTCCTAATGAGTAGGTTACACGTTATGAGAGAATCACCGAATTTACAAGCACCTTTGACAACCTGCCTGGTGCAGGGGTGAATGGCAGTTATAAGCGAGAGGTCGCCGGTTCCATCCGTGGCAGGTTCAATTTGGGCATTCATAATATCTAAATTGTCTCTGAAAGCTGATTGAGAGTATGCGTTAACATAATTAGGCTAACTGGTGGCGGGGTAACAATAGTGCACCCTCAAGGTGTAGCTGTAGGTGTAGGCTGTCAACAGTGGTCGGTTAGTGGTCGTGCGGGGCTCACTGTGCGGCAGCTGGCGCGACGGCAGCAAGTTGACAGCGGCCTGGCGCGGCGCGAGCTGCCCCCCGCTGCTGCCCCTGCCACCCCCGCTGCCCCCACTCAGCTCCATGCTCTCCGCCGAGCTCTGCATCTGGAACCAGCACCACCATCTCAACGTGCCGCTAGCAGTAGGCATTAGGCCATACTTTACCACTGGCAGTACAGACTGACAGAACCCACACACTTTTGCCAACGTTATGGAGGTCTCTCAGGCATGCAGGTTACATAACCACGTTATCTATACTAATATTATAAATGCGAAAGTTTGGATGTATTGATGTATAGATGGATGTTTGTTACTCACTCACGCTCCAATAACTGAACGGATCTGGATGAAATTTGGCACAGAGATAGATTATAGTCTGGAATAGCACATAGGCTACTTTTTATCCCAGAAATTTAAAGAGTTCCCACAGGAACCAACAACCTCAATCTACGTGGACGGAGTCGCAGGCATCAGTTAGTATTCCATAATTCCACCATCACTCACCACACACAAGCCACACATAATATAACTTATCCATTGGACTCCCACCAGAAATTTAAGTAGTTAAGGAAACAAAAATATTTGCCTGAAAAAGGTTATTACTTCAGGTCTCAACTCTCAGTTAACAACTTACTAATTAGTTATACTGATATTGAAGATTATTATTTATTTGAATGATAACAGTGTGGATGTAACAAGATTCAGCAATGTTTGGGACATCAATTATTATTGCATTTTTTCAATAAAGCAGACGCCAAGTTTCTTGCTAGCTCTCCTGTGCAGCATTCCAAACCAGTGCTATTAGATTCACTCGACAGTTCCAAAGCACCTGCAAAAGAATAAAACACATTGTTGGAGCAACACGTAGGTAGGTGCCAATGACAACCTGTACAAAGAGATTATAACATAGGTCGCCAATCTACTCGTACTAACAGTATAAGTACTACTACTTTGGCTCATAATTATTACAAATTACAGTTTAAGCCACTAAGTTTCTGACTGGTATGTTTTAGTACTAGTACTATAGTTGGTTGGATAAAGAAGGCATTCCAGACCAACTTTCCAGTTTCCGCTCCAAGAACCTAAACAATTATTTGAATTTAAAAAGATCTATAGATCTCAGCATTAGTGTAGTTAGATGGAAATATTTACTCAAGAGTAGGTAATATATTAATGAGTATTAAGTAAATAAAAAACAGATACATCTGATACTGAACAATACAAAACATTTCAAAGTACAAATACAATGAACAAACTATATTTTTTTTCATAAGAAATCTATAAGTACTTACTTACCTGCCTTTGTTCTTTATGGTAGGTACTTAAGTAGTTGATATAATAATTATTAATTAATGATAATTGAAGGGCTAGGTGTTTGTACGTCGAACGTTAAATATATTCACATATTACTAATTAACTGGCCTTTAAATTTCTTAAAAATTTACCTATTAGATAGTATTATATAGTAGGTGTATACCTATTATTATGATTCACTTCATTTCATCCAGGCAATGATCTCACTGGGACGGAACCACTTGTTCGCACACGCACAGTTCACAGCAAAGCATACAAATCGATTTCATTTGGCTGAGGCTAATAATTACGAGTGTTTGATAAGATAATTTTGTTGCGATAAGTTATTACTCACTAAGTACCTAATAAGCTAAATTCCTATTATTAATTCTTTTTATATTTTTTTAATCGCTCTGAATTGATTTCCAAGTTTGCTTTGTTTATTTATTGTTTTGACAGTTGACTTTGACTTTTGAGACCAGAGACAAGCTATGACTGTCACAACCTCAGATCAATGACCTCTAGATAGATCAATGGTCTGCTCGGTCGTGAGACAGCCATAGTCACTCTTGAGTCTTGACTATGACCGCGCCAAGTAAACTTGTCGCACTGTACCTATAAATGGTTCTGTCCTTTTCCGCGGGGAGTAAAGGGTTATCCGTAAATGAATATGTATGTCGCATTTAACGGCGGCCCGTGTCATAAAAGACGGAAGCGCGTCTCATTTTTCCTTTTAAATCAGCAGAACCGCTGACCTTTAGCAGATCACCGTCTCTGCTGTCACTATTTACAGTACTAGCGCGATAACCGATCTTGACAAATATGACCACCGCAAATGCAGATACGTCACAGATTGTAACTGAAGGCTCTTCGAATGAATGGCTTTAATCACTGATTTTAGTAGTTCACTTGCATTTGCAATCACTAAATAAATAGACTACCCACAAATGCAATTCATAAAAACACTACACTACTATAAGACGTAGGTTGTAATTGTAATTAATGTAAGGAAGTCACTAATAGCAAAGGTGATCAAATGAAATGCTTGGATTATTAATACACGTGGGTAGGTAGGTACGTAGGGAGTTTAATAATAATGATTTAACCTCACATATTCTGATCTTTAATTACTTTAAAGAAACACCGATTTAAATGATTGAATTCAAATGATTTTTATTCAAATGATCAAAATATGAATCTACCACCAGCTCGGAAGGCCACTCTCACAGAGAAGAGCTGGCCAGATACTCTGCGGTAGCTCTTTTAAAAAGGTTACAATAATATTTTACAATATTAACTTAGTTTACGATATTAAACATCGAAACCGATTCACAAATATTTATCACAACTCAAACATTATTTAAACAAAGTTAATTTAGTCTAAAATCAAACTAAAACCTGGCAAAACCTAGGCACACAATATAAAATGGAAAATCTAGAATAAATTGGTCTTACAACCTTTCGCTTACCAGACCTCCATGAATAATCCCCATAATCCGCCATTGCAACATTTAAGTGCACTTTCGCGCCACCAGTCGGCAGCTTGCGGCGTCACAACGGCGGAACGATATTGCGGGTAAACAATTGGAACTCTTATTATTAACAAATCACTTAACTACAGTGTTAAAAGAGTTAATCAAGCTTCTAAAATTATTAAAAAAATTTACAACTAGTGGTTCGCCCCGAACTGAGACCTCGCGGCGCCATCTATTGACATAAATGTGAAGTTCTGTTAAAAATACTGAAGCTCATTAAAAATTGAATAATTCCGTTTCCTTACAAATCTAATTTTAGTATTTGTTGTTCAAGTACAGGATATAAATTTGAAATAATTGATCAAGTTTCAGACTCATACTTTCAGAAAATTTAGAGTTCTGAGGTCATCTTTGGACGTTAGAAAATCTCCACTTCGAAAGCCCCCCATATCGTCAATTTGGGGGAAAAAATTAAAAAAATATATATTTTTGGACTCTATTCCTAATTATCTTTAAAATGATATACCGCAACCCTGTGTAACCACTAAACTGTAGACCATAAAATCTTGCTTAGTAAGTTGCACCAATATGGAGTGCGCGGCACAGTTTTAAATCTCTTCGAGTCCTATCTTACAGATAGAACACAGATTACTGAAATTGTCAGAATATGTCCAACAAAGTTGACAGAAATAGTATACCGATCGACACCCCGAAATGTGCACTATGGCGTTCCACAGGGAAGCGTTCTAGGTCCGCTCTTATTTCTTGTATATATTAACGACCTTCCATCGGCTATACCTCAATCTATGGTCCTTTTTGCGGATGACTGCACAGTCGTGTTTGAAGGGGATAATATTCAAAGCTATGAAACTGACATTAACAACTCGATAGGTATGATAATAGATTGGCTAATAAAAAATAACTTAAATATTAATTTAGACAAAACCAACATTATGAACTTTAACTGGAAACAATTTAGTATGCCAAATCTAAAAATTAATTATCAGGGTTCACATATTAAAGAAACCGAAGAAACGAATTTTTTTGGGAATTATAATTGATAGCCAACTTAACTGGAAAACACAAGTCGATAGTGTTTGCAGTAAGTTGTATAAATTTTCTTATGCCTTGTACAAATTAAATAAAAGAGCCAGTACGCAAACACTTCGCATAGCATATTTTGGATATGTCGAATCCACGCTTAGATATGGAGTTATGTTTTGGGGTAATTCAGTGGACAGGGAAAGGATATTCAAGGCTCAAAAAAGATGCATTAGAGCAATTAAAAACCTACAGTGGACAGATAACTGCAAACCACATTTTAAAGAGTTACAAATACTCACATTTCCTTGTCTTTTTATTTATGAGACAGCTGTATTTGTCCACAGCAACCTTTCATTATTCAAAAACCTAAACAACAGGAGGTATCCCTTCAGACTAAAAGTTCGAGGTTGTAGGTCATCAAAAATGCAAAAAAGCATATTCTGTATAGCAATACATATTTACAATAAGTTATCTAATGATTTAAAGAAAATAAATAATATAAATAACTTCAAAAAATTATTAAAAACATTTTTAATAACCAAATCATTTTATTCTATTAATGATTATCTTAATGACATTTAACTTCTTTTTACATGCATTAAATAAAATTTTGACTAGGTATGACAACTAAACAACAAATCAGCATTTTATTTCTATTTTTGACATGATTTTACTTGCTACTCGCAGTTACGTTTTTAATAATTTGACAATTGAAATGAATGGCAGTTTTAATTGGTTTGACATAATTTTTTGATAATACTTGTTTTATTGTTTAGTTTATTATTTTATGTGATATTTAATCTTGGACGTAAAGGCGCCATTATGGATGTGTCATGGGTCACTGCATGGTGTTTAATAATAATAAAAGATAATAATATAATAGTAAGTAAGTACCTAGACTAGCACTCTCCGATATACGCTTTCTAATAATATGTGTGTGTGCTCGATTGTAATTTGTAATTTTAAGCAAAAATATTTGTACACCACACTGTGGTAGAATACATGATACCTTCTGTAAAACTAACATCTTACCTACTTACTGTATTCACAAATAAATGAATTTGAATTTGAATTTGTAACTTTATAAAAAATATTTTACTTCGCATTCGCTTCTATGAGAGCCCCCCTGAAATAAAGATTTTTATAATTTTTTAAGCCATATTCGGCGGGAGGCCATTGGTTTACATATTGTATTTAAAGCTGAAGTAATTGCGTTTAGTAATTCAGAAGTTATAATGCTCTGACAGACGGACGGACGGACGGACAAATGCCAATTCACCCAAGTAGACACAGAGACCTTTGCTTCGCTCGGTCAATTATTTGTGAACAATTTAAACAGCAAAATCTCTGCATACAATAAATAGTAAACAAACAAGTAGGTACTTCTTTGTTTGACCCGTCTTTTAAATTCGTAGTTAACTATGTAAATCTTACGAGGGTAGAAACAATGAGGTAAACATTAAAAATAAATCGCTAATATTATGATAAGATTCCTCAGATCGGGTTGCAGATTCGAAGCCCTTCCGGCTTCTCCCACGATATGTATAATGTAACGTAGACAGAGAAAGAGATATCGACATGGCGTCAGGCGTCATGGAATTGAATTTTTGGAAAAGATAAAAGATTGTGTATTTGTTTATTGATGAAGGTTTAATTAGACTGATATTTGACTCATACGATGAATTTCACTCGGTCAGTTCGTTGGCGGGATCGCCATATTGGAATAATTTAGACATAAATACCAGAATTTTGACGTTAGAAAGTTAATTAGTCTCCTGCCGGCAGGAGTCTATTATGAGACTCAGCGATTATTGAATACTTTTGTGTTTAGATCGCAATTTGTTTTAGAGCTTAGCAGTAGCAACTGCAGCCTGATCAAATGATTAATTTATTGTTGTTGTGATGCTTTGCTTTTTTTCAAAAAAGCCCTCGAAAATATCATTGCTGAGGAAATCCACAATTTCACAGTTTCACACACACACACACACACATACGCAGAGTTTGAAAGAAACCGGTCAATTCACAGACACAAAATTAACAGGAATTCCGGAAGACTGGACAGATCTGCGGCATTGGGAAGAGGTGTTAAGTGTGTTTGTTTGTTTGTCTGTTTGTTTGTTTGTATGTTTGTTTGTGCACTTTTTTGTTACTGTTTTCATGGAAACCTACTGGACCGATTAATATGCGGTTTTTCGCATTAGATATGTATAGCTTGTGAGAAGGTTCTTAGATATATTTTAGGACCATAGACAACCAAGCTGAGCTGTAGTCTTTGATTTTAATTTTTCAATATGTTACCATTTTTCTCAAAAAGTACTGGGCCGATTGAGATGAGGTTTTTTGCATTAGACATATATATTATGAGAAGCTTGTGAGAAGGTTCCAGGTTTTAGGACCATAGACAATCAAGCTGAGCTGCAATCATGATATGATAAGTGGTCCTAGGAACTCCTTAAGTTCTCATGGTAAACCCGTCGTGTTTAGACTCTTTTGATTTGTCTTGACTAGCACTTTGTACCTAGATGCTGCCCAGTGTCTCATGATGGAGCCAGGAAGTGGTCATGGGAACTCCTTAAGTTCTCATCGTGAACCCGTTATATTTGGACTCTTTTCATTTGTCTTGACGAGCGCTTTGTACCTAGATGTTGCCCAGGTTCTCATAATGGAGCCAGGAGGTGGTCATGGGAACTCCTTAAGTTCTCATCGTAACCCGTCGTATTTGGACTCTTTTGATTTGTCTTGACTACCACTTTGTACCTAGATGCTGTCCAGGATCTCGTGATAGAGCCAGGAGGTGGTCATGGGAACTCCTTAAGTTCTCATCGTAAACCCGTCGTATTTGGACTGTTATGATATGTCTTGACAAGCACTTTAAACCTAGATGCTGCCCAGGGTCTCGTGATGGTGCCAGGAAGTGGTCACAGGAACTCCTTAAGTGATCACATTTTTTAACAATTTTTACCAGAATATGATATGATATGATGATATGAATGATAAAAACATATCCCAATGGACGAAACTACGCCTAGTCCATAGTCTAGTATTTTCTATTTTTCTCTATGGAGCTGAGACTTGGACTCTTAAGGCCGCCGATAGGAAAAGAATAGACGCCTTTGAAATGTGGTGTTGGAGACGTATGCTCAACATACCATGGATAGAGCATAGAACCAACGTCTCAATATTAAATAAACTAAAAGTGAAAATGAGGCTTTCCAATATCTGCCTGCGGAGGACCCTCGAGTACTTCGGCCACATTGCACGGAAGAATGCCAGTACAATTGAGAAACTTATGGTCACTGGTAAGATCGGAGGAAAGAGACCCCGCGGACGTAGCCCGAGACGTTGGTCAGACCAAATCAAGGAAGCAGTCGACACACCGATCTGCGAGGTCATCCACGCGGCGGGAAACAGAGGAAAGTGGAAGAGCATCGTGAAAAGAGTGCTATCGAAGGGGTGTCACGATCCTCAAAGCTGAGGGAACAACGCATGAAGAAGACCAGAATATAAAAATTTAACACTATTTGACACCTCTACCCATTACTAAGCACAAGTTCTATCTCGGAATGAGAAGGATTTGGCCATAGTCCACCACGCTGGTCAAAAAAAACTACTGAGCCGACAAATATGCAGTTTTGTGTTTTAGATATTCTTTTATATATACTTTTGCTAAGTTCGCGACTATTGAGCGATTTATAAATTAATTATTTAAATTCAAATTCAAATTCACAATGATTTTTATTCAAATAAACTTTTACAAGTACTTTTGAATCGTCAAGTGAATCTACCACAAGTTCAGAATGCCATTCCTACCGAGAAGAACCAGCAAGAAACTCGGCGGTTGCTCTTTTGGAAAAATAGCAATAATTTACAATTTCATTAATTTATTTAACTATTGTTATGTAAGTTTTGACACGAAAAAATGAAGCTGCGAGTTAAGCTAATAAAAGTACAACTAGGTACTGTGTATATTCCACGCCGTTTCATTTACTCCCAAAACGTACGTGCTCTCCCTTGCACGTAGGCCATAATATTATGGCCATAAGGCTCCCTGCCTGTCGATATCGATATGTGTATACGCGGTTCTCTTGCACAATGGAATGCATAAAAAGCGGACTGTATGGAATAACGAAGGGTTTCAATGTCTTGCCCAATAGTCCAATGGACCAAAAAATGTTTTTGCCCTGCGTAACCTGACCATTCCGTCAGGTTATACAGGGCAAAACAATTTTTTTTAACTACAAAATCACTTCAGCCATTTCGGCGTGATTGAGTAACAAAATCCATCCATCCAGACTTTTACTTTTTATAATTTTGAGTATAGATTATTTTACATATTATTATCAAGAATAACCTAGGCTGTGTAGATAAGTAAAGTATCGCTCTATACACGATATATTCTTTGTTTACTGTGATCACTTCTCTACCAATTTTGCGAATTACCTTGATATGTAACTAGATAAATGTATACATATAGAAGTCCAAAATCTCTAAAATAGTTTGTGTACCGAAATAAAACACGATCACCAACTTAAAAATAGTAAATCACAACGAGGAAGATAAAATTTATCTATTAAAACAGATTTGATTTCAAGAAAAAATATTTCTGTACTTTTTCGTTATAAATGAGTTTTCCTCCAAAACTGCCAGTTTGAAAAACCTGAATTGATCAAAAGTATAAGACTGGTAAAATAAATATGCAACAAAACAAAAACATATTGTAAAACTCGAATAATTAATGAGATATCACTGACCAATATAACGTGTAACTCAATTAATGCAAAATACACTAAGAAAACGGCAAAGTTAAGTTTGTAAACGTGGTGACATAATATAACCGTTAGGTTAGGGAGAGTTAGGTTAGGGAGAGTTAGGTTAGGGAGAGTTAGGTTAGGGAGAGTTAGGTTAGGGAGAGTTAGGTTAGGGAGAGTTAGGTTAGGGAGAGTTAGGTTAGGGAGAGTTAGGTTAGGGAGAGTTAGGTTAGGGAGAGTTAGGTTAGGGAGAGTTAGGTTAGGGAGAGTTAGGTTAGGGAGAGTTAGGTTAGGGAGAGTTAGGTTAGGGAGAGTTAGGTTAGGGAGAGTTAGGTTAGGGAGAGTTAGGTTAGGGAGAGTTAGGTTAGGGAGAGTTAGGTTAGGGAGAGTTAGGTTAGGGAGAGTTAGGTTAGGGAGAGTTAGGTTAGGGAGAGTTAGGTTAGGGAGAGTTAGGTTAGGGAGAGTTAGGTTAGGGAGAGTTAGGTTAGGGAGAGTTAGGTTAGGGAGAGTTAGGTTAGGGAGAGTTAGGTTAGGGAGAGTTAGGTTAGGGAGAGTTAGGTTAGGGAGAGTTAGGTTAGGGAGAGTTAGGTTAGGGAGAGTTAGGTTAGGGAGAGTTAGGTTAGGGAGAGTTAGGTTAGGGAGAGTTAGGTTAGGGAGAGTTAGGTTAGGGAGAGTTAGGTTAGGGAGAGTTAGGTTAGGGAGAGTTAGGTTAGGGAGAGTTAGGTTAGGGAGAGTTAGGTTAGGGAGAGTTAGGTTAGGGAGAGTTAGGTTAGGGAGAGTTAGGTTAGGGAGAGTTAGGTTAGGGAGAGTTAGGTTAGGGAGAGTTAGGTTAGGGAGAGTTAGGTTAGGGAGAGTTAGGTTAGGGAGAGTTAGGTTAGGGAGAGTTAGGTTAGGGAGAGTTAGGTTAGGGAGAGTTAGGTTAGGGAGAGTTAGGTTAGGGAGAGTTAGGTTAGGGAGAGTTAGGTTAGGGAGAGTTAGGTTAGGGAGAGTTAGGTTAGGGTGAGTTAGGTTAGGGTGAGTTAGGTTAGGGAGAGTTAGGTTAGGGAGAGTTAGGTTAGGGAGAGTTAGGTTAGGGAGAGTTAGGTTAGGGAGAGTTAGGTTAGGGAGAGTTAGGTTAGGGAGAGTTAGGTTAGGGAGAGTTAGGTTAGGGAGAGTTAGGTTAGGGAGAGTTAGGTTAGGGAGAGTTAGGTTAGGGAGAGTTAGGTTAGGGAGAGTTAGGTTAGGGAGAGTTAGGTTAGGGAGAGTTAGGTTAGGGAGAGTTAGGTTAGGGAGAGTTAGGTTAGGGAGAGTTAGGTTAGGGAGAGTTAGGTTAGGGAGAGTTAGGTTAGGGAGAGTTAGGTTAGGGAGAGTTAGGTTAGGGAGAGTTAGGTTAGGGAGAGTTAGGTTAGGGAGAGTTAGGTTAGGGAGAGTTAGGTTAGGGAGAGTTAGGTTAGGTTAGGTTAGGTTAGGTTAGGTTAGGTTTTTTTTTTTTTTTTTTTTTTTTTTTTTTGAATGTTTTTTGTCCCTCTGACAAGAATACTCAGAGAAGTATATGTGCTCTGTATGTTTCTTTTTATTTTATGCTATGTTTGCTTATAATTTTTTGCTTACTTAATGTCTTGCACCTTTATTTACTAATTTATTTCTTGCCTTAATTACTTATTCCTTTGAATTGTTTTTGTTGCCACTCTTACACAGTATTTAATAAATTCTTCCCTTTTCTTTTTATTACTAATGAGGGCTGCTACACTTCCTTCGCAGATTCTCGCATTGAGGCGGTTTTCCGCTTCGTATTTTAATTTGGAATTTATGGGGCAGTAAAAGAGCAAATGCTGGATATCTTCTTTAGCGTCGGGGTCGCAAAGGCACGATGGACTCTCCTTACACTTAAACCTGTTCAAATATTCTGAGAATCCACCGTGCCCCGTCAAAACTTGTGTTAGCACTCCTGTGAGTTTAGTGGTTCTGATCGTTTTGTAGGCATTAACAGCGTCCGGAAAAAAGATCTTCGTGGTCGCTGCAGTGGTCCCGGTTTGGTACCTTCGGTTCCATTCGTCAAGCGATTCCAAACGGATTTGCCGCTTGACGAATGAAACCGGGCAGCGATCGTAATTTGGCTTTGTTTTTAATTTTAATGCTGCCTCTTTCGCCAGTGCATCGGCTCGCTCGTTGCCGTCCAGTCCAGCGTGCGCTTTTATCCAGAACAGGGATATTTCCTTGTTCTGGAGTTTGCTAGCGGCGATGTTGGCCCGCGATTCGACGGCGAGGTGGTGCAATGATGCGTTGTTTACAACCGTCTCCAGGGCGGATCTCGAGTCGCTGTATATGCCAAAACTTATCTCTTTTCGGTCTTTAATCATCCGAGTGGCTTCACATATGGCAAGGAGTTCCGCCTGATAAACTGTGCAATACGGAGACAGTTTCAATTTGACGGCTTTTATCTCAGCTTCACTGTTCCACCAGGACAGCGCAGCTCCGACTTTGCCGTCAATTTTACTGCCATCCGTGTATATACGTATTGCTTGCGTATTGTGGCTTTCAACTTGTTGTTCGTCTATCAGGCTCACGAACTCCAGGCTCATATGTTCCGCTGGATGTGGAGTTCTGGCATACACAACGACCCGCTCCACTTCCCTGTCACCCAGGTCTGCTCGGGGCTCCCCCCTCCTGGCCTCATAGAGCGCAGCTGCCTCTTTTATACGGAGGTCCAGTGGGAGCAATCCGGACAGCACCAAGGCAGAGTTTAGTGAGACGGTTTTGTATGCTCTGGTAAGTTTCTGCGCGAAGCCTCTTTGGATGTTGTTGAGCATTTTCTGCACCCCCAATTTTTCTGCCGCCGATGCCCAAGCGCTAGAGGCATACATGATAGTTGGTTCCACTACCGCAGTGTATATACTGCGGATGACCTCTGGATGAAGGCCCCAACTGATTCTGGCTGCTCTAGAAAGCTGCTTATAAATGTTTACGGCTTTCTTGCACACCTGCGCTACGTGATTTTTAAAAGTGAGCTTATGGTCAATATAGAGCCCCAGAATTTTGATTTCTTCAGACATGCCAATGCCGACCCCTCCCATGCTCAGTCTTGGGACGTCATATTTCAGCTTCCGTGTGATGGTCATAGCTTTGGTCTTTAACGGGCCAAAGTTTAGCTTGTTCTTAACGCCCCACTCCCGAACGAAGGCTAGGGCGGCATTGGCCTTTCTTTCTATGTCGAGCGCCTTGTCCCCGTCGAAGACGAGGAGGACGTCATCCGCAAACGCCTGACAGTAGTCGCCTCTGTGCTCAAGGCCTTTGAGCAGGGGGTCCAGGAGCAGGTTCCACAAAATGGGACCACCTATAGACCCCTGCACGCATCCTTTCGTTGTACTCTTTGTACACTCTTCACCACCATACCGGACAGTGACCTTTCTGTCTCGTAGGTAGCTGTCAAGGATTCTCCGAATGTTTACAGGGCACTTTTCCTCAGCCAAACGGACTCTAATGGCTGGCCACCACGCATTGTCAAAAGCACCCTCTATGTCCAGTGAAACAAAGACCACTATCTTTTTGGCGTCAAGTTTTTGGCTTATATGGTTCACCAGATCATAGAGGGAGTCCTCAGTGCTTTTCTGGGGCATGAATCCGTATTGGCGAGTACTAATCCTCGGGAGAATATGCCATTTCAGCCTACCCACTATCAGTTTTTCCAGAATTTTTCCCATCACTGGCAACAGTCCTATTGGTCTGTAGGCCTTCGGGTTCGTGTAGTCGTCCTTCCCTGGCTTACGAAGGACCACGACTGTCGCTTCCTTCCAGATGGTAGGGAAGTGCTCCAGCTCCAGGCATTTGTTAACCAGTGTTAGGAAAAACTCTGGATCACGGGAAACAGCATGGCCGCAGATGTCGGCCGTAAGACCATCCGCACCCGGTGCTTTTTTCGGGTTAAAGCTCTCCACAACAGTTTGGAGCTCCTCCATCGTAAACGGGGGATCCCGATGCTCATCACGAGTCCGCCCGTTTATACGGTCAGCTTCCTCTCTTATTTTAGTGTGGTAGAGGGTATCGCCCTCTGTCGCGTCATCCGGGTAGAAGGCCTCCATTAGCACCCTTGCTGAGTCCCGTAGGTCAAATGTCCTCCCATCCTTTTCCATCGGCAGATCCTCTGGTCTCTTGGTGGTCCCCTTCATCACTCTATAGATTCCCTCCCAAACGCCCTCCCTGTCTTGCTTTCCACAAAACTCCTTCCAGCTGTCAATCTGTGCTGTTTTTGCCTCCATCTCATATTTTTCTTTGATTTTCAGGTACTCATCGACTACTTTCGCTCTCCGGACCGGCGCCGCACAACGGATACGTCTCTTCCTGGTGAGGACCTCTTTCTTCAGGGCATATAGTTCTTCGGACATCCACGGCAAGGTAAGCTTTTGTTTTGGCTTCTTTTTCGGAAGGGTATCTTCACATGTCTTCTTGACGATTGTTGTATACCCCTCCGTCAAGGAGTCCAAATCCCTTATGTTGTTTACATGCTCTACTTTTTCTTTGTTTATGGCTCCTTCCTCTTTCAGTTGGCCCAGTTTCTCATGAAACTGGGACCAATTGGCCTTTTTGGTACCATAAACTCGTGTAGTCCTCTGGATGCTCATGCCTTTGGCTTTAGTCAGCCTGATGTTAAAAGTTACTGTGTTGTGATCTGAACTTGTAAGCATCTCATCCACTTTCCAGTCCTCAACCAGGCCGATCATATCCATTGTGCAGGCCGTGACATCAATGTAGCTGGAGTAGCGTGTACCACCCCTGACGGTGTCAAACGTGGGGATATCTCCTTCGTTGAGCACCTGTAGACCCATTTCGTGTATGGTTCCAGCCATTTCTTCGCCCCTCCAATTCACGACGTCCCCTCCCCACCAGGTGTTTTTGGCGTTTGTGTCTCCACCTATGAGAAGTAGCTTAGGTCGCAGCTTCTTTTCTATTTGCTTTAACTGCTCCAGGTATGGCTCTATAGGCTGGTCTGGCTCGAAGTAGTACGAGATCACGGTGACCTCCCAGGCACAGGTACGGAGGTTCACCACAACGATGTTATTCGTGGTGAGTTTTGGGAACTGTCTAGCTTCTATGTCTGGATCGTAAATGGCAATAGCCGCCTTTACAGTTCCATCCCCTTGGTTTGTACTTTGGAAGATCCTAGCTCCTCCGTAGCTCTTCATGCATTTGGACCTGCCCACATATGGCTCCTGGAGCATCGCAAAAGCCGCCCTTCTTTTATCTGCCTCCAGCATCAGCTCGTTTGTGGCTAGTTCTTTCCGCTGTAGGTTGGCCTGAAGTACGCCATATAGTTTTTCGGTCTGCGAGGTCGTCCGTTTAGTTGCCTTTGGGTTTCCCGGGACGCCCTTAGCAGTACGCCGTGGTAGCGCGTGCTAAGGAATCCCACTTTCTCCTAATGGGGCACTCATGGTTGAAGGCATTATGATTTGTTGCAGCGAGTTTAGCCCGACTGCAGTTGCAGCACGTCGGAACATTGCCAGAGAGTCGGTCTTCACACTCCACCCACCTATGTGGGCCTCCGCAGTAACTACACTTCTCAATGGTGTCCTTACAGAGGCGCCGGCTGTGTCCGTACCCCAGACACAACGAACACTGCACCAACGGCGATTGGTCCTCGACGTGCAATCGCTGTAGGTCGATATGAATTTGACCCGCCGTGGTGAGGCGCTGCCATATCGCAGGGGACACCTCCATCACAATGTGGGCGGTGTGCGAGTTTCTTGCTTTACGCCTATAGCGGACGGCGGCTCTCATTTCCCGTTCCTCAATATTTGCTAGCAAATGGCTGTTTTGCTTCATAAGTGCTTTTACGACTTCCTCGTCCGTATGAATGGCCAGAATGTCTCTCACAACGATCAAAGGATCTCTATTTTGCGCCTCTTTTACTTGGAGGTTGCTGGACCTTACGGCTTCGCTGATCCTCGTCAGTTCCTCTTTGCTATGGCACCCTATGATGACCTTCTGGTCTCTTGCCTTTCGCAGCCTATCCACGCGAATGCCGCTATTTTTTGCATCTACAGCGTCCCTGATCTTCCCTATGAGCTCTTGACTCGAGTCCTCTTTGTCGTCTGATGTGACTATAATAGAGTGCAGAGGCGCTGCGTTATCCCGCTTTGGCCGGCTTGCTGACTCCGCGTAGGTAGGCTGGGGCATGGCTTGGCTGCTGAGGTCATTCCTTAGGTCAGCGATGGATTTGGACAGCTTCGCGACCTCGGCATACGATAGACCCTGTCCGCTTTCGAGGGGTCTCGGAATCTGTTTTATGTCCGCTGATAGAGCGATGGTATGTTTCTTACACTCTATAAGAGCGTCATTATGCTCTTTGATGTTTTGAATGAGCTCTTTCATCAGCTCCATCTGCGGTATCTCACTCGCTTCGCCATCCACGGTCCGTTCATCACTTGCCTGCGTGTTCTGCGGGGGATTGCTTATGGGTTGCTCCTTTGTCCCTGCCGCTTCAATGACTAGCCTGTAGAGCCTTTCCACCGCTTGCGTGACTCCAGATTTAATATCCGCTTTTAAGTTGCGTGACTCGCCTAGCAAGGTCTTAGCCCTTATCAGGCAGGCTTTCGCCTCAGCTGGTCTGCTACCATATTTAGGCTTCAGCGGTGGGGATCTCGTCAGCTCATATGAGGCCCTACGAGCCGCTACCGAAACTTCTTGTGAGGGCTGCGTCCTATCTTTAGAGGGAGCGACAGGTTTTTGGGGGGGCACTGCCTTCGGTTTTGTCTTCGGAGGGTTTTCAGGAGCTACTTCGGGAAGCACGTAAGTCGCATCGCTTGGGGTTTTTGAGAGATCAGAAATTTCTTTTGTCGGTGACATGGGGGGCTCCGACATGTTATCCGGAGATTGCGATCGCCTCAAAGCCCTTTTCGGGGTTCTATATCCAAACATAACACAGCCGCTATACCAGAGCTGC
>CAKLPR020000030.1:50000-52500 GCA_923060345.2 Erebia aethiops | reverse complement strand
TGAAGCTTAACCTATTGGTATACACTTGAAAACAGATACAGAGGCACACAAAACAAATATATTAAGAAATGTGCAAATATGCGGGAGCACGATAGAAGTTTGATCTAATCGTGCACAATTAACATATGGCAATCAGCCTTAATTATTATATGAGACTTAACCTATTACTATACACTTAAAACAAATACAGAGGCACACAGAACAAGTATAGAGTATGGAGGCCAGCACGCACCCATCATTAGCTTTGTTAAAGTTACAAATGACTTGATTTGTGCGTGCCGACCTCCACTCTTTGTGTATTAAGAAATATCCAAATATACAAATATATAAATATACAGGAGCACGATAGAAGTTTGATCTAGTCGTGCATAATTTACATATGGCAATCAGCCTTAATCAATTACGTCTGATTGAATTTTTTGAGTTGACGGGCAATGTATTGTAGGTGTGCGTTGAAAGTTTTTATGAGCACAGGTTTCTTTAAGATGCATTTAATGTCATAGGGGTTAACAATGCCCGCCGCTATCTCGTGGTTGGTTCTAGTGTTTGCAAATCGCGGGCACACCTGGATGAGGTGCTCCAGCGTTTGTGCAGTGGTGCCATCGCATGGGCAAAGGTCATCCTGGGTGATGTGGAATCTATGAAGATATGATTTATGATATCCATGATTAGTGAGGAATTGGGTTATGTGAAAGTATGGTCTATTTAATGGACTAAAAACCATAATCGATGCGTTGATTCACTCGGTCTTTCATTGATTGTATTATGGGACAGGAGTGGGAGTTTACTGTGTGGCGTGTGTCATGTTTATGTCCGAATTTGGTGTTGCGCTGAGCGCAATTGCTACAATTGGGAGGTTTATTTTGCGTTTTTGCAGGGCACTCAGCTTCCTTGTGTGTCTCTTCAGCGCAGTATGAGCATCGTGTAGCCTCTGAGGCCTGGCAGTGTTTTTGAGTATGCCCAAATTGAAAACATGCATAGCATTGCATAAAGGGGGAGAATTCCTCCACATGAACCCTCTGGTGGTCGATACACAAGCGGCCTGATTTAACGATTTTCTTAAATATACTGGGGGAGGTGATGAGGACCGCATTGTATAATTTATCATTCCGATTACGCCTAACAAAGCGAAGTTGGACGTCTGAGCTTGGCACCGTATCAGGATTTGAGGCAAGTGTCGGATTTTGGCGCAAAATTATGTTAGTTAATTCCTCAGGTGCAGCGTCTTTGGATATACCCTTAATGATGACCATTGGTCGAAGCAGGCGAGCCGGCTCAGCACTGACCTTGTTGGAATCACTCAGACGCCTGAGGGCATCATCCCTATGTTGTTCCGTATCAAATTCGACCCTAAGTTTGTTGTTGGAAATGGGCTGAATGCCCGCAGGGCCGTAATTGCTGTCGCGGAAGCTGATGCTGTTCCTCCAAGCAGTCATCATCTCCCGCCGAGTGTTTATTGGCTCTTTAGTCGCGACAATTATTGCCGGTCGGGACACAGGGGCGTGTGGGGCATGGGATGTCGCCGGTGTAAATGTCGTTGGTGTTGGTGTAGCCGGCGTGGCCAGTATCCGCGCGTATGTGGGGTGCGTCGGTTCAGAAGCAAGGGAGATCAGATCAGTTTTCAGGTTCCCTATTTCTCCTCGGACGCAGTCCGTTATATCTCTTTTCATAGTCGCACTAGTAGGGGCCGTGGAGAGGTCGTTGCGCAGCTTCCTTACCTCATCCACACAAGTGGCAAGTTCTTTACGTAACTCCTCGACATTAGCAACAGCTGCAGTCGCAGTCACCGCGTCAATTGAGGCAACCGATGCAGCTGTATCCGGAGGGGCAGGGGTATTGGGGTCAGACGGGAGGGCAAGCGTGCCAGAGAGACGCTCAAATGCTGCCACTGCCAGCCGCATTTCCTCAGCAGCTTGAGCGATGAGCTTCTTATTGAGGGCGGTAACGCTTTTTCCATCAAAAACAGCCGAAACAATGCTCTTTGAGAGCGCATTTACTACGCCAGCCAACGAGGTCAGATCTGTCACTTGGGCAGCTTTTGCAGGAAGTTCAGGTGTTGCGACAGGTTGATTGAGCGCACGCCTAGAGCTTTTAAGGGGCGCCGAAGGGACCGTCGCAGTATCAGCTGCAGAACCAGTCGCCATCGTTTCGGTAGCCACAGTCGCAGTCATGGCTACTGTGTTCATGTCAGCATAGTCTGACGTGTAAGCCGGCCCAGTCGGGGAGCCCTGGCCAAGCTCAGGCGCCTTTGTTGGAGTTCTAATCATTTCTAATATTTAACTTTAATCACATGTGTATTTATGAATTCATTCGAGACTTACATTGGTATCCATTCGCAGGGAGGAGTCAGGCAATCAGGTCCCAGGTCCCAGCACTCGAGCCACTCATCACACACTCTCACTCACTGACACTGCACACTGAACACTAGAGTAATGTATCGTAGTCACTGAGATCACTATTGTGACCAATGTCACAGATGACCCCGGTCCCCGAGGCCGCC
>CAKLPR020000030.1:2500-45000 GCA_923060345.2 Erebia aethiops | reverse complement strand
GCTGCAGCATCAGCCATCTCGTTACCAGGGATATCAATATGTGCCTTGATCCAAACAAATTGAAGATCGATTATTCTCTGTTTGATGTTGTGCAAAATGCGATGAATTTTGACGGCGAATGGATTGACGCTATTAGGGTTGGATAATTCACTCAAAGCAGACTCGCTGTCAGAAAGGATTCGTATCTGCTTGCACGCGTGTTTACTGCCCTCCACCCATGCGACGGCCCTATGAATGGCTAGCATTTCCGCCTGGAATACAGAGCAGCAGCCGTGCAGTCTATATTTCTTTGTAACCATGATAGCGCTATCAGATCGGAGAGCAACAAATGCTGCACCAACCGCGCCATCATGCTTACTACCATCGGTGTATATATTGATGTGTTCCTCCGTGTCGTGATCTATCAGAGCGTCGTGCTCAGCCCGGGAGGGTATAGCATTAAAATTTATCCCAGTTCTGTCGGCCGGGTGCAGAAGCTCAGAGGGGGTGGCCAAACTCTCCAAGGGGACATCACTCGGTAGGAAATCTGATGTACCACGAAGTTTAGTCTTTTCAATGCCAGAAACTTCACTGATTTTATATGGGAGTGGAATTAGTTGGGCAATTGTAATGGAGGAGGCGGTGCTAGTTGTTCTGAACCCTTGTATGATTTTAATCGCGAATAGTCTCTGCAATGCAAGAAGCTTCTTTTCAACACATTTATATTTAAGTGCTCCAGCCCAAATGCCAGCGCCATAGCATATGATAGGCTGAATGACAGTCTCGTAAATAATTTTTACATTTTCCGGGTGTACCCCCCAGGTGGGTTTAATGAACATTGTGAGTTTATTGAAGAGTTTTTTGGCCTTGTTGATGACATAATCACTATGTTTAATAAAATTCCTTTTTCTGTCAATGATAACACCCAACAACTTAATTTGATTCATGAAAGAGACGGGATGGCCGTTAAATGTGATTCTAGTTTTAGCTGCTTTGTTAGTAAATGCCATGCATTGTGTTTTCTCAGGCCCAAATTTTAGTTTTACAGATTCTCCCCAAGATGCAATCCGCGTTAAAGCCTCATTTGTAGCCCTTTCAAGTGAGACGATGTCGTCCGACTGAGCCACAAGAAGCACGTCATCAGCATAGGCCTGCAGATGGCATCCCGGGGGCAAATTGCTGCACAATAGCTCATCAAGTAAAAGATTGAATAAGGTTGGTCCACAAACCGAGCCCTGGACGCAACCTTTTGACATATTTTTTTCTACACGGCAGTCAGCAAAAGCCAAGTATACATATCTATCCTCAATATAACTCGTAAGAATCCTATAGATGTTTCGGGGGCAGTTGATATGCCGAAGTCTGTGGAAAATAGCAGGCCACCAGGCGTTGTCAAACGCTGCCTTAATATCGAGTGACACCATAATTACGTGTTGTTTGGCTGATAAAGCGCGGTCGACAACGCCTAGCGCGCAGTCCAGTGCATTTATAGAGCTAGTCTGCATCTTAAATCCGAATTGTTTGTCACAGTTAAGGTCGTTGTTATTCATATGATAAATGAGTCTGTTCATGATAAGTTTTTCAAGTAGTTTCCCTAATACGTTGATAAGTCCAATGGGTCGGTAAGAAGAGCAGTCAGTGTAGTCAGTCTTGTTGGGTTTGGGAATAATTTTTGCATAGGCCACCTTCCACTTCTCAGGGAAGTATCCGAGCTGTAAACATCTGTTCATTAAATCAGTAATGATATTGGGAAATAGTTCAGTAAATAGCAGGCAGATGTCTGATGTCAGGTGGTCGGGTCCCGGCGCTTTTCTGTGATTCATGTCTTTTAAACAAGTGATGACCTCAGTGAAAGTAAATGGTGGATCTTCTGGGGTGTCAATAGGCAGTAGTGTGGTGGACCGTCTCCATTTTTGGAAGTCAGTGAGGTCAGCAGTGTCATCAGGGAAGAATTTATTGAGGAGTGCAGTGGCCGTATTAGAAGAGTTTGTAGTATAAGTGCCGTCATCGCGCCTTAATGTAGTAGGTGGTTGTCTTAGGGGTCTAGTTTTTATAATCCGGTTGGTAATGGAATATACGTCTTCTTTTTTCTGCTTGTTACAAAATTCCCTGAAGCTGTCAGTAGAGGCGGCCCTAATAGCCTCCGAGTACTCGGATCTAAGCGAGTCCCTTTCAGCAACTAACTCGTCCAGTGGCAGTTTACGACGGACCTGTTTACAGATTTTATGGTGATTAGCAATAACCTTCTTTTTCATTTGTTCCAGGTCGTCGCTCCACCATGGCGCGCGAGTAGGGGGACGAGTTGCCCTAGGCAAGAGTTCATCACAAGCAGCCTGGATGCAAGTAGTGAGATTAGCAATATATTCATCAATGTCATTGGTCTGTAAGGTATTTATGTCAGAACGGGTGTCTAGTTTTTCAGAAATTATTCTTTTGAAATTTTCGGATATAAGATCCCATTTAACATGAGAAGTATCATACCGGAAGGTTGATAGTTTAACATTTTTGGTGAGAGATATCTGTCTCAGTGAAATATTGAAACTAATTGCGTTATGGTCAGATGAGGGACAGAGGTTAGAGTCGATTTTCCAGTTATTAATAGAAATGAGATTAGGGTGACTGTTGAGTGTCAAATCAATAATGGATGCTCTATAAGTGCCGTGAGTGATGGTCTCAAAAGTTGGGGTTGTACCGACATTACACACGGCTAACCCGTGAGTCATGATGAGATCCGCAATTATTTGTCCTCTACTATTGGATTTATTGGACCCCCACAAATTGTGCCACCCGTTAAAATCGCCGCAAATTATGTGTTTGGCTCCCGCGGTACTGTGAAGAAATCTATCAAGTTTAGTGATTGTTTCTGTACTATCCTGCCTGGGTTGAATGTAAATTGATGTGAGATAGATATCTCTTCGGCCTTTGTAATTGATTTTTATAATACTTAAGTTAGGGGTAGAGAATTCACTAATTCCAAGCGTGCTGACGACTCCCTCTCTAACCAATATGGCAGCTTTAACCTCAGTTTGACCCGGAAACTGATAGAGGGTGTATCCACTAACAGGACTCATGAATTTGTTTTTGCCCGTGTAAGGTTCACTCACAAATATAATTTCTAAATTATTCCTGTGAGCGTCCACCACGACCTCTTGAAGGGCGTTCCTGCTTCTACCTGTATTGATTTGTGCACATTGTAAAAAATTTAATGGACTAAAAACCATAATCGATGCGTTGATTCACTCGGTCTTTCATTGATTGTATTATGGGACAGGAGTGGGAGTTTACTGTGTGGCGTGTGTCATGTTTATGTCCGAATTTGGTGTTGCGCTGAGCGCAATTGCTACAATTGGGAGGTTTATTTTGCGTTTTTGCAGGGCACTCAGCTTCCTTGTGTGTCTCTTCAGCGCAGTATGAGCATCGTGTAGCCTCTGAGGCCTGGCAGTGTTTTTGAGTATGCCCAAATTGAAAACATGCATAGCATTGCATAAAGGGGGAGAATTCCTCCACATGAACCCTCTGGTGGTCGATACACAAGCGGCCTGATTTAACGATTTTCTTAAATATACTGGGGGAGGTGATGAGGACCGCATTGTATAATTTATCATTCCGATTACGCCTAACAAAGCGAAGTTGGACGTCTGAGCTTGGCACCGTATCAGGATTTGAGGCAAGTGTCGGATTTTGGCGCAAAATTATGTTAGTTAATTCCTCAGGTGCAGCGTCTTTGGATATACCCTTAATGATGACCATTGGTCGAAGCAGGCGAGCCGGCTCAGCACTGACCTTGTTGGAATCACTCAGACGCCTGAGGGCATCATCCCTATGTTGTTCCGTATCAAATTCGACCCTAAGTTTGTTGTTGGAAATGGGCTGAATGCCCGCAGGGCCGTAATTGCTGTCGCGGAAGCTGATGCTGTTCCTCCAAGCAGTCATCATCTCCCGCCGAGTGTTTATTGGCTCTTTAGTCGCGACAATTATTGCCGGTCGGGACACAGGGGCGTGTGGGGCATGGGATGTCGCCGGTGTAAATGTCGTTGGTGTTGGTGTAGCCGGCGTGGCCAGTATCCGCGCGTATGTGGGGTGCGTCGGTTCAGAAGCAAGGGAGATCAGATCAGTTTTCAGGTTCCCTATTTCTCCTCGGACGCAGTCCGTTATATCTCTTTTCATAGTCGCACTAGTAGGGGCCGTGGAGAGGTCGTTGCGCAGCTTCCTTACCTCATCCACACAAGTGGCAAGTTCTTTACGTAACTCCTCGACATTAGCAACAGCTGCAGTCGCAGTCACCGCGTCAATTGAGGCAACCGATGCAGCTGTATCCGGAGGGGCAGGGGTATTGGGGTCAGACGGGAGGGCAAGCGTGCCAGAGAGACGCTCAAATGCTGCCACTGCCAGCCGCATTTCCTCAGCAGCTTGAGCGATGAGCTTCTTATTGAGGGCGGTAACGCTTTTTCCATCAAAAACAGCCGAAACAATGCTCTTTGAGAGCGCATTTACTACGCCAGCCAACGAGGTCAGATCTGTCACTTGGGCAGCTTTTGCAGGAAGTTCAGGTGTTGCGACAGGTTGATTGAGCGCACGCCTAGAGCTTTTAAGGGGCGCCGAAGGGACCGTCGCAGTATCAGCTGCAGAACCAGTCGCCATCGTTTCGGTAGCCACAGTCGCAGTCATGGCTACTGTGTTCATGTCAGCATAGTCTGACGTGTAATCCGGCCCAGTCGGGGAGCCCTGGCCAAGCTCAGGCGCCTTTGTTGGAGTTCTAATCATTTCTAATATTTAACTTTAATCACATGTGTATTTATGAATTCATTCGAGACTTACATTGGTATCCATTCGCAGGGAGGAGTCAGGCAATCAGGTCCCAGGTCCCAGCAACTCGAGCCACTCATCACACACTCTCACTCACTGACACTGCACACTGAACACTAGAGTAATGTATCGTAGTCACTGAGATCACTATTATGACCAATGTCACAGATGACCCCGGTCCCCGAGGCCGCCTAGGTCCCCGAGGTCCCCCAAGTCCCCGAGGTCCCCGAAGTCCCAGAGGTCCCCAAAGTCACCGGTCCCCCGCAGATGCCGATGTCACTGAGGTGACAGGTCCCCAAGGTAGCCGAGGTCCCCGAAGTCCCCCAAGTCCCCGAGGTCCCCGAAGTCCCCGAGGTCCCCTAGACCACCGGTCACCGAGGTCGCCCAAGTCCCCTAGGTCCCCCAAGTCACCAAGGTTGCCCAAGTCCCCTAGGTCCCCCAAGTCACCGAGGTTGTCCAAGTCCCCCAGGTCACCGGTCGCCGAGGTCGCCCAAGTCCCCTAGGTCCCCCAAGTCACCGAGGTTGCCCAAGTCCCCTAGGTCCCCCAAGTCACCGAGGTTGTCCAAGTCCCCCAGGTCACCGGTCACCGAGGTCGCCCAAGTCCCCTAGGTCCCCCAAGTCACCGAGGTTGCCCAAGTCCCCTAGGTCCCCCAAGTCACCGAAGTTGCCCAAGTCCCCTAGGTCCCCCAAGTCACCGAGGTTGCCCAAGTCACCTAGGCCCCCCAAGTCACCGAGGTTGCCCAAGCCACCTAGGTCCCCCAAGTCACCGAGGTTGCCCAAGTCCCCCAGGTCCCCCAAGTCACCGAGGTTGTCCAAGTCCCCCAGGTCACCGGTCACCGAGGTCGCCCAAGTCCCCTAGGTCCCCCAAGTCACCGAGGTTGCCCAAGTCCCCTAGGTCCCCCAAGTCACCGAGGTTGTCCAAGTACCCCAGGTCACCGGTCACCGAGGTCGCCCAAGTCCCCTAGGTCCCCAAAGTCACCGAGGTTGCCCAAGTCCCCTAGGTCCCCCAAGTCACCGAAGTCACTAACACGGAGCCCGCAAAAACTCGACCGCTCTCGAGCTCGGCCACAAGTCCCCTAGGTCCCCCAAGTCACCGAGGTTGCCCAAGTCCCCTAGGTCCCCCAAGTCACCGAGGTTGCCGAAGTCCCCTAGGTCCCCCAAGTCACCGAAGTTGCCCAAGTCCCCTAGGTCCCCCAAGTCACCGAGGTTGCCTAAGTCACCTAGGTCCCCCAAGTCACCGAGGTTGTCCAAGTCCCCCAGGTCACCGGTCACCGAGGTCGCCCAAGTCCCCTAGGTCCCCCAAGTCACCGAGGTTGCCCAAGTCCCCTAGGTCCCCCAAGTCACCGAAGTTGCCCAAGTCCCCTAGGTCCCCCAAGTCACCGAGGTTGCCTAAGTTACCTAGGTCCCCCAAGTCACCGAGGTTGCCCAAGCCACCTAGGTCCCCCAAGTCACCGAGGTTGCCCAAGTCCCCTAGGTCCCCCAAGTCACCGAAGTCACTAACACGGAGCCCGCAAAAACTCGACCGCTCTCGAGCTCGGCCACAAGTCCCCTAGGTCCCCAAAGTCACCGAGGTTGCCCAAGGCCCCTAGGTCCCCCAAGTCACCGAGGTTGCCCAAGTCCCCTAGGTCCCCCAAGTCACCGAAGTTGCCCAAGTCCCCTAGGTCCCCCAAGTCACCGAGGTTGCCTAAGTCACCTAGGTCCCCCAAGTCACCGAGGTTGCCCAAGCAACCTAGGTCCCCTAAGTCACCGAGGTTGCCCAAGTCCCCCAGGTCCCCCAAGTCACCGAAGTCACCGACACGGAGCCCGCAAAAACTCGACCGCTCTCGAGCTCGGTCAGCGAGAGACTGTGGTTAGGTTAGGTTAGGTTAGGTTAGGTTAGGTTAGGTTAGGTTAGGTTAGGTTAGGTTAGGTTAGGTTAGGTTAGGTTAGGTTAGGTTAGGTTAGGTTAGGTTAGGTTAGGTTAGGTTAGGTTAGGTTAGGTTAGGTTAGGTTAGGTTAGGTTAGGTTAGGTTAGGTTTTTTTTTTTTTTTTTTTTTTTTTTTTTTTTTTTTTTTTTTTTTTTTTTTTTTTTTTTTTTTTTTTTTTTTTTTTTTTTTTTTTTTTAGTATCAGAGTAATCAGAGCCTGTGCTAGCTATCATTCTTTCATACTAGTTCTCGCAATTATGCCTCTCGTACTTTCATTCTTCATACAATTCTTTCTATCATTCATCATCTTTCGTATCCTTATGGGTGGGTTTCCCATCTAACTGAGCTTTCTACGGGGTACAGGGTAATTTTCTTTATTTAATTAAAAGTTACACATTGTTTATTTTACAGTTTGTTACAGTAGCCTTAGGTCTATTTTCTTATATATGATTATTTACTAATTACATTTTATTTGTATGACTACACTTATATACATTAATATATACTGCTATCATACATTTTCTTATACTACCTTATTTCTATTATTTACTATTTGTACTATTTTCTTGCAGAATTTTAAGAATATATCCCTATCTCTAGATTTCATTATTGCTGGTAAATTTTGTATTGTCAGGTCAATATCTAGTGTTTGCTCCAGATTGAATCTGTGCCTTGCAAAGACGGGACACTCCAATATCAGGTGCTGGATTGTTTCTTCAGCCTCCGGGTCACAGAGGCAGGATGGGCTCTCTTTGCACTTGAAACGACTCAGGTACGCGGAGAACCCTCCATGCCCCGTGAGCACCTGCGCTATTTGTCCGTCCATTTGGATTTTCCTAACTGTAGAGTGCGCCGTCACCGCCTCGGGGAAGAACATTTTCGTCACGGAGGCCGTGTCCTCCGACCGATACCTTCTGTCCCATTCATCAATCGTACCCTTGCGAATACTACGCTTGATGAATGAGACAGGGCACCGATCGTAGTCCGGCCTCTTTTTCAATTTCAGGGCCGCTTCCTTAGCAAGCTCGTCGGCTCTCTCATTCCCTGCCAGTCCTATATGAGCTTTTATCCAGAATAGTGATATTGCCTTTTTCTGGAGATGGCAACTTCTCAGGTTGTCTCTGGCTTTGACTGACAGGGGATGGGATGAACCGGAGTTGGTTACTGTCTCAAGCGCTGCTCTGGAGTCACTGTAAATTCCAAAGGAATTTTCCTTGAGCGACAGCGCCAACTCCGTTGCCTTGCACAGGGCTAGTAGTTCAGCCTGGTAGACGGTACAGTATGACGATAGAGCAAGCTTGAGGACCTTGGTCTCCGCAGTCCCTTTCCAGACGGACAGCGCCGCCCCGACCCTGCCCTCAATCTTGCTCCCGTCTGTGAATATGCGCACAGCGTAATCACTGTGGCGCGAAAATTGTTCCTCGTCCACCAGGTTTTGGAACTTCAGTCCCATTTGTTCCGTAGGATGTGGGGCTTGTATCTTCGGTGCCATCTTCTCAATTTCTCTATCAACTAAATCACGTCTAGGTGCTCCCTTCTTAGCCTCGTATAACGAGGCTGCCTCACGGACTCGGAGGTCTAGAGGGAGCGTCCCCGTGAGCAAGAGAGCCGAGTTGAGTGATACCGTCCGATACGCCTTACACATCTTTTGGACGTAACCCCTTTGTACCGTGCCGAGCTGCTTGCGAACTCCCAGTTTTTCTGCCGCCGGGGCCCATGCGGCTGCGGCGTACAGAATCACCGGTTCCACCGCTGCAGTGTATATAGTGCGAATAATGTCGGGGCTGAGACCCCAGCTCACACGGGCCGCTCTAACGAGTTGTTTGTATATCCCTATCGCTTTTTTACATGCATTAGCGACGTGGGCGTTAAACGTTAGCTTGTCGTCGATGGTGAGCCCGAGGATTTTGATCTCCGGGGACATTTCGACGCTGACCCCTCCCATGCTCAGGCGTGGTGTGTCGAATTTCAGTTTCTTGGTTATTACCATGCCGCAAGTTTTGTGTGGTGCAAATTTTAGTTTGTTATCGACACCCCACGCCCGAACACATTCGAGGGCAGCATTCGCCCGTCCCTCGATCTCCCGGGCCTCTCCACCGTCGAAGAGCAACACCACGTCGTCAGCAAAGGCCTGGCAATAGACCCCCCTTCGTTCCATCAGCCTGAGGAGTGGGTCTAGCAGAAGGTTCCACAGAATTGGTCCTCCTATGGAGCCTTGGACGCATCCCTTCTCCGTGCTCCTTTTGTGTATTACTCCCGCATATCTGACCTCCACCATCCTGTCGCTGAGGTAGTTGCCGATGACACGCCTCAAGTTCGCGGGACATTTTTCCTCAGCTAGTCTGGTCTTTATCACTGGCCACCAAGCACTGTCGAAGGCGCCCTCGATGTCTAAAGAGACCAGTGTTACTAGTCTCTTTTGATGTAGTTTTTCGCGGATGCGTGTTATTAACGTAACCAGGGCGTCTTCCGTACTCTTCTGTGGCATAAATCCATACTGGTGAGTACTGATCCGAGGTAGCACGTAGAACTTGAGGCGGCCCACCAGCATCTTCTCGTATATCTTTCCTAATACGGGCAAAAGCCCGATAGGTCGATATGATTTAGGCGCGGTGTACGTATCCTTTCCTGGCTTTCTCAACACGACTACTGTTGCCTCCTTCCAGGCCTTTGGGAAGCTGCCGTGTTCCATGCATTTGTTGAGGAGAGCCAGGAAGTACGTTGGGTCCACTTTTATTGCATGTGAGCAGATGTCGGCCGTGAAACCATCGGCTCCGGGGGCTTTTTTGGGGTTGAAGGACTTCACAGCGTCTTCTAGCTCCTCAATTGTAAACGGAGGGTCATGATCATCGTGACCACTTTCGTTTGCTGTTTCTGCTAAGGCTCTTATTTGCAGATGTTGTACGCTGTCCCCATCCTTCAAGTCCCTCGGGTAGAAAGTCTCAGCCAGTAATCGAGCAGAGCCCTCAGCGTCCAACGTCGTACCCCCCTCTATCAATGGCACGTCCTCTTCTCTACGTTTGACTCTACTAATCACTCTATATATGCCCTCCCACACTCCTTCCCTGTCCTGTTTCCCGCAGAAATCTCTCCAGCTCTGCTCTGCTGCCTCTTTGGTTGCCAGTTCATATTTTTCTTTTTCTTTCAGGTACTGGTCTACAACCATCTGCCTGCGAATCGGCGCTGCACTGCGGATCCTGCGTCTTCGGGTCGTCACTTGCTTTTTCATCTCAGCTAAGCTCTCGGACCACCACGGCACGGTAAGTGTTTCTGTGTGTTTTTTGTTTGGTATTGTCTGCGTGCATGTGTCTGTTATGGCTTTAGTGTATGCTTCTATTGTGTTGTCAATTTGTTCTCTGTTTTCTATTTTGGCTATGTTTTGTGTATTGAGTTCAGTGTCCCGCATAATTTGGGCCAGTTTCTCATGAAAGAGACCCCAATTTGCTTTTTTTGTGTTATATTTGCGTGTTGTTCTTTGTATTTTTGTGTTTTGTGATTTTTGAAATGTTATACCAAACATTATGCCGTTGTGGTCCGAGTTAGTGAGGCCTTCTACTACGTGCCAACCGTCCACGAGTTCGAGCATATCCGCAGTGCCCGCCGTCACATCGACATGGCTGCAGAATCTCCTCCCGCCCCTGACGGTGTCGAATGTTGGTACCTCTCCCATATTGAGAATATGCATATCCATCTCAGCGAGAGCTCCACACACCTCCTCACCTCTGATGTCCTCATTTGGGCTGCCCCACCAGTTACTTTTGGCATTTGCGTCTCCTCCTATGATCAGCCTTTTTGGTCCCGTTTTTCGTACGACCTTTTTCAGGTGCTCCAGGTATGGCCCTATGGGCTGGTCGGGCTCGAAGTAGTAGGAGACTAGGGTGATCGTCCATGCACTGGTTTGGACTCCCACCACGACGATGTTGTCCGTGGTAAGTTGTGGGTACTGTATTATATTTAAGTCGCTATCAAAGACAGCAATAGCCGCTTTAACAGTCCCATTTCCTGTTCCTGAGCTCTGGAAGATTCGGACACCCCGGTAACTCCTAACACTTCGCGTCCCACCCACGTAAGGTTCCTGAAGCAGTGCTATGGCTATCTTGCGTTTTCCGGCTTCGATCAGGAGTTCGGTCGTAGCCAATTTGCTACGCTGCAAGTTTGCTTGCGCTATTTTGTACTGGTGAGTTACTCGTGGGACGCCCTCAGCAATACGTTACTGAGGCCCTAGCCAGTGCATCCCACCTTCTTCTGACTGGGCACTCACTGCTGAAGGCGTTGTGGCTCAACTGCAGTATGTCTGCTCTTTTGCAGTTTTTGCACACTGGTTCTGTCCCCACCAGTCTGTCCGGGCACTCGGCTCTAAGGTGCGGTCCTCCACAGTGGCTGCACAAGTCCGCCGGCTCCTTACAGAAGCGCTTGCTGTGGCCGTACCCCAGACATCGGGTGCACTGCACCAGTGGCGATTGGTCATCCACGGTAACCCTTTGGAGGTCAACTCTGAGCTTTCCTTCCTCTATTGCCCTCTTCCATACCATTGGCGAAACACTTATTATGATATGGCAGTTGTGGGGATTTCTTGCTCTGCGTCTATATTTGACTACTAGGGAGTCGTCCTCGCCGCCGAGGCTGCCAAAGATCTCCCTGTTCTGGTTTCTGAGGGCTCTGACAATTTCCGCGTCATCGTGGACCTTCAGCACGTCCCTCAGGATCAGAAGCGGGTTTCTGTTCTTGACTTCCTCGACGACGAGGCCCTCCCCGGCAGCTTCCAATCTGTCTTTTACTTTCTTCCTCTCCTGTTCTGTCTTACATCCCACAACTATCTTCCTGTCCTTGGCTTTCCTAACTTTTTCTACCTCTACCCACCCTTCCTTCGCATCTACTGCTCTTCTCACTCTTTCCAGAACCTCCTCGCCAGTTTCCGTCTCATTTTTGGACGTGACAACCACTGAGTGTACCGTGCCTTGAGTCTGGTGTTTTGACTTTGAGGCCGCCACATTTGCGTAAGACCTCTGCTCCATGGTTTCCTGGCATCTCGTTAGGTGTTCTTGGAGGGCCGTTTGTTTATTGAGGTTCTCCTTTAATAGTCGAGAGTGCTCTTCGAGCTTGTCACTCAAACCAGAGTTCAGGGCCACCGCAGACGTGGCGTCAATTTTCTTGCCATTTTCAGTGATAAGGCGACTCTGTTCTTTTAAAAGTTTAACTAGCTGCTTATGTTCCTCGGAGTTTCCCTTCTGTGTAGTCCTGTCTGGTGGACTCTGTGTGGTTCCAGGTGTAGGTACTTCTCCGGTCTTTTTAAATCTCTTTATCTCAGCTTCCGCCTCTTTTATAATTTGGAACATTCTGTCCACCGCCTCCAACACGTTTGCCTTTATGTCTGACCTGATATTCCTAGAATTATTTATATTCGTCCTGGCCTTTATTAGGCTGGCTTTGCCTTCGGCTAGTCGATTCGACAGCACCTGTCTCGGTAAGATTTGGATGTCGGTCTTACTGGTGGACGGGGTCAGGTCTTGTGGTTCCAGTCCCACCGCTTCCAGCTTTTCTATACTGCGTCTGACATTTGACGAAAGCGTTTGCGTCCTGGGTGGGGATTTTTGGGGCAAAAGAGTCTGTGTTTTTGGCGGGGATTTTTTCTCCATTTCTTGGTCACTATGTCTTGTAGGGGTTCTAGCTAGCATTGTCGGAGGGATGCGTCAAAGAAAATAGAATAAAAATAAAATAAAATAAGATACGCGACAGTGTATATCGCTGTCGGTTTTTTCTGTACACTGTAAAATTGTGTACAGTCAATTTTGAGCAAACACTAGAGACAAGAGGTTCGGTCAACGACCTGAATACGATATAGTCGTTATACTGTAGGGGTGTAAAATGCCCCGAGTCAATAATATAACTGTCAAAACTGCTTGAAAATAGTAACACTATCTTAAGGTCTACTTAAAACTAATTAGAAACTACTTTTCCGCCTTAGTAGAGTTCAACTCTACCAAGACTCTAGGTAGAGTCGCCAGTCAAGTACCGTTTGAAAGCCCCCGCCGAGGGCTGGTCAGCAGTGAAAACCGCAACTCTCTACGACCAACGGTTGCCGAGATATCCAACTTTTAAACTTTTCAAAATGGCGCACTAAATTGTTGCCTGGATCTTCTAAATTCAATATCTCTGGAACCGCCGGCCGCAGAAAAGTGTGCAACGGCTCTCCGTGCTTGTCTCGTTACGAGCTATGTGTTCACCGATACCGGCTCTAGGATTTAGGTACAGACTCTACCTAGAGTCCAGAACCGGTGCCTGCGGCAGTGCTCACCACAAGACTACCAACCTAATATTAATAGAAAGCTAAGTCCGCAACTTCATAGAGCTCAACTCCAGGTCGACTCTAGGTAGAGTCGCCCGTCTAGTGTCAGTCAATAGCTCTTGAGGAGAGCTAGTCAACAGCGAAAACCGCTACGCGCTACGACCAATAGTTCCCGAGATATTCCACTTTGAGTTTTTCCAATATGGCCGACCAAATTGTTGCCTATGTCTAGACTCAACTTTAGAAATTAATATCTCGGGAACTACCCGGCGCAAAGATGCGTGCGACGGCTCGCCGTGGTCGTCTTTTTACAGGCTATGAGCTAACCGGACTAAAAAACCAGGTTAGGGGGTCGACTCTATCCAGGGTCCCAAGCCGGTGCAAGTTGTTGAGTTCGCCGCGATAGGGTGCCCAAAGAAAACCGCAGCCCTTAGCGACGTCCCTGACCGGAGCTATGCCCTCTTGAAGTTTTCCAAGATGGCCGCCAATATGGCCGCCGATTTGGACAGAAGGCCCAAATTCGGCAGTTTTCAGCCCAAACTACCCGTGTTTGGGCTCAAATTGTAGGGCTTAAAAAGACCTTCTTAGAACTATTACTAAATTAACCAAAAAAGCTAACCCCAATTTATGGGGGTTGAAAAACTGTGATTTTTTAACTAAATTTGAATTTAAAATTACTTACAAAAAATATACGGATTTTTTAAAACAAGTCAGGGCCTACACTATCTTATAGCTATTTTTTAAGGTATGTTACGGAGCCCTTGCACCCCTATTTCGACCACCTCGTGGCAACCCCTAATTTTCAAAAATTTATATTTAAAAAACTACTAAGCCGAAAATTATGAAATTTAGAATACAGATAGGATTAATTAATCTAAATAAAGTGAATAAATAATAAAAGGGGGTTGTCGATTTAGATTTTATAAAAAAGGGGGTTGAAATTTGGTAAAAATTTTGAAGTGCAATAGCTCCGCAACCACTTATCTGATTTTCATAAACAAAGTGTCCCCGTGCAGCTCCTGTTGAATCCCGTCGATCGAGGTCACTGGCAGCGCCCTCTGACGTCTGGAACAGGGAGCACGTGGACACGTGCTTTTCGGTTTTCTCCTTTTTCCTCGGCGTACACAAATGGAAAAAATCCACTTGAGGTGTCCACTTGTAGGTCTCGGTGAGGCGCGTCGACTGGTGCAACAAAAACACTAGGTCGTCGATCTTAAAACGGCAGCGTTCGCCGTCAAAGATCGTAAATTTGCCAAACTTCCGGTTTTTCACTCACAAAAACACCAAATCTTAACAGATTTTCGAGCACTTTTCGCCACTTTGTAGAGCTCGCGAACGCGCAACTTTTGACACTTTGCACGTGTAAATCGGTTACGAAAAACCCACTTTTTAGAATTTTCTAAACTTTAAAATTGCCCGGAGCGACACCAAAACACCTTGTACGCGTGCGCTACCGACTGCGGGGGGCGGCGGAGTCGGGTTAGGTTAGGTTAGGTTAGGTTAGGTTAGGTTAGGTTAGGTTAGGTTAGGTTAGGTTAGGTTAGGTTAGGTTAGGTTAGGTTAGGTTAGGTTAGGTTAGGTTAGGTTAGGTTAGGTTAGGTTAGGTTAGGTTAGGTTAGGTTAGGTTAGGTTAGGTTAGGTTAGGTTAGGTTAGGTTAGGTTAGGTTAGGTTAGGTTAGGTTAGGTTAGGTTAGGTTAGGTTAGGTTAGGTTAGGTTAGGTTAGGTTAGGTTAGGTTAGGTTAGGTTAGGTTAGGTTATGTTAGGTTAGGTTAGGTTAGGTTAGGTTAGGTTAGGTTAGGTTAGGTTAGGTTAGGTTAGGTTAGGTTAGGTTAGGTTAGGTTAGGTTAGGTTAGGTTAGGTTAGGTTAGGTTAGGTTAGGTTAGGTTAGGTTAGGTTAGGTTAGGTTAGGTTAGGTTAGGTTAGGTTAGGTTAGGTTAGGTTAGGTTAGGTTAGGTTAGGTTAGGTTAGGTTAGGTTAGGTTAGGTTAGGTTAGGTTAGGTTAGGTTAGGTTAGGTTAGGTTAGGTTAGGTTAGGTTAGGTTAGGTTAGGTTAGGTTAGGTTAGGTTAGGTTAGGTTAGGTTAGGTTAGGTTAGGTTAGGTTAGGTTAGGTTAGGTTAGGTTAGGTTAGGTTAGGTTAGGTTAGGTTAGGTTAGGTTAGGTTAGGTTAGGTTAGGTTAGGTTAGGTTAGGTTAGGTTAGGTTAGGTTAGGTTAGGTTAGGTTAGGTTAGGTTAGGTTAGGTTAGGTTAGGTTAGGTTAGGTTAGGTTAGGTTAGGTTAGGTTAGGTTAGGTTAGGTTAGGTTAGGTTAGGTTAGGTTAGGTTAGGTTAGGTTAGGTTAGGTTAGGTTAGGTTAGGTTAGGTTAGGTTAGGTTAGGTTAGGTTAGGTTAGGTTAGGTTAGGTTAGGTTAGGTTAGGTTAGGTTAGGTTAGGTTAGGTTAGGTTAGGTTAGGTTAGGTTAGGTTAGGTTAGGTTAGGTTAGGTTAGGTTAGGTTAGGTTAGGTTAGGTTAGGTTAGGTTAGGTTAGGTTAGGTTAGGTTAGGTTAGGTTAGGTTAGGTTAGGTTAGGTTAGGTTAGGTTAGGTTAGGTTAGGTTAGGTTAGGTTAGGTTAGGTTAGGTTAGGTTAGGTTAGGTTAGGTTAGGTTAGGTTAGGTTAGGTTAGGTTAGGTTAGGTTAGGTTAGGTTAGGTTAGGTTAGGTTAGGTTAGGTTAGGTTAGGTTAGGTTAGGTTAGGTTAGGTTAGGTTAGGTTAGGTTAGGTTAGGTTAGGTTAGGTTAGGTTAGGTTAGGTTAGGTTAGGTTAGGTTAGGTTAGGTTAGGTTAGGTTAGGTTAGGTTAGGTTAGGTTAGGTTAGGTTAGGTTAGGTTAGGTTAGGTTAGGTTAGGTTAGGTTAGGTTAGGTTAGGTTAGGTTAGGTTAGGTTAGGTTAGGTTAGGTTAGGTTAGGTTAGGTTAGGTTAGGTTAGGTTAGGTTAGGTTAGGTTAGGTTAGGTTAGGTTAGGTTAGGTTAGGTTAGGTTAGGTTAGGTTAGGTTAGGTTAGGTTAGGTTAGGTTAGGTTAGGTTAGGTTAGGTTAGGTTAGGTTAGGTTAGGTTAGGTTAGGTTAGGTTAGGTTAGGTTAGGTTAGGTTAGGTTAGGTTAGGTTAGGTTAGGTTAGGTTAGGTTAGGTTAGGTTAGGTTAGGTTAGGTTAGGTTAGGTTAGGTTAGGTTAGGTTAGGTTAGGTTAGGTTAGGTTAGGTTAGGTTAGGTTAGGTTAGGTTAGGTTAGGTTAGGTTAGGTTAGGTTAGGTTAGGTTAGGTTAGGTTAGGTTAGGTTAGGTTAGGTTAGGTTAGGTTAGGTTAGGTTAGGTTAGGTTAGGTTAGGTTAGGTTAGGTTAGGTTAGGTTAGGTTAGGTTAGGTTAGGTTAGGTTAGGTTAGGTTAGGTTAGGTTAGGTTAGGTTAGGTTAGGTTAGGTTAGGTTAGGTTAGGTTAGGTTAGGTTAGGTTAGGTTAGGTTAGGTTAGGTTAGGTTAGGTTAGGTTAGGTTAGGTTAGGTTAGGTTAGGTTAGGTTAGGTTAGGTTAGGTTAGGTTAGGTTAGGTTAGGTTAGGTTAGGTTAGGTTAGGTTAGGTTAGGTTAGGTTAGGTTAGGTTAGGTTAGGTTAGGTTAGGTTAGGTTAGGTTAGGTTAGGTTAGGTTAGGTTAGGTTAGGTTAGGTTAGGTTAGGTTAGGTTAGGTTAGGTTAGGTTAGGTTAGGTTAGCTTAGGTTAGGTTAGGTTAGGTTAGGTTAGGTTAGGTTAGGTTAGGTTAGGTTAGGTTAGGTTAGGTTAGGTTAGGTTAGGTTAGGTTAGGTTAGGTTAGGTTAGGTTAGGTTAGGTTAGGTTAGGTTAGGTTAGGTTAGGTTAGGTTAGGTTAGGTTAGGTTAGGTTAGGTTAGGTTAGGTTAGGTTAGGTTAGGTTAGGTTAGGTTAGGTTAGGTTAGGTTAGGTTAGGTTAGGTTAGGTTAGGTTAGGTTAGGTTAGGTTAGGTTAGGTTAGGTTAGGTTAGGTTAGGTTAGGTTAGGTTAGGTTAGGTTAGGTTAGGTTAGGTTAGGTTAGGTTAGGTTAGGTTAGGTTAGGTTAGGTTAGGTTAGGTTAGGTTAGGTTAGGTTAGGTTAGGTTAGGTTAGGTTAGGTTAGGTTAGGTTAGGTTAGGTTAGGTTAGGTTAGGTTAGGTTAGGTTAGGTTAGGTTAGGTTAGGTTAGGTTAGGTTAGGTTAGGTTAGGTTAGGTTAGGTTAGGTTAGGTTAGGTTAGGTTAGGTTAGGTTAGGTTAGGTTAGGTTAGGTTAGGTTAGGTTAGGTTAGGTTAGGTTAGGTTAGGTTAGGTTAGGTTAGGTTAGGTTAGGTTAGGTTAGGTTAGGTTAGGTTAGGTTAGGTTAGGTTAGGTTAGGTTAGGTTAGGTTAGGTTAGGTTAGGTTAGGTTAGGTTAGGTTAGGTTAGGTTAGGTTAGGTTAGGTTAGGTTAGGTTAGGTTAGGTTAGGTTAGGTTAGGTTAGGTTAGGTTAGGTTAGGTTAGGTTAGGTTAGGTTAGGTTAGGTTAGGTTAGGTTAGGTTAGGTTAGGTTAGGTTAGGTTAGGTTAGGTTAGGTTAGGTTAGGTTAGGTTAGGTTAGGTTAGGTTAGGTTAGGTTAGGTTAGGTTAGGTTAGGTTAGGTTAGGTTAGGTTAGGTTAGGTTAGGTTAGGTTAGGTTAGGTTAGGTTAGGTTAGGTTAGGTTAGGTTAGGTTAGGTTAGGTTAGGTTAGGTTAGGTTAGGTTAGGTTAGGTTAGGTTAGGTTAGGTTAGGTTAGGTTAGGTTAGGTTAGGTTAGGTTAGGTTAGGTTAGGTTAGGTTAGGTTAGGTTAGGTTAGGTTAGGTTAGGTTAGGTTAGGTTAGGTTAGGTTAGGTTAGGTTAGGTTAGGTTAGGTTAGGTTAGGTTAGGTTAGGTTAGGTTAGGTTAGGTTAGGTTAGGTTAGGTTAGGTTAGGTTAGGTTAGGTTAGGTTAGGTTAGGTTAGGTTAGGTTAGGTTAGGTTAGGTTAGGTTAGGTTAGGTTAGGTTAGGTTAGGTTAGGTTAGGTTAGGTTAGGTTAGGTTAGGTTAGGTTAGGTTAGGTTAGGTTAGGTTAGGTTAGGTTAGGTTAGGTTAGGTTAGGTTAGGTTAGGTTAGGTTAGGTTAGGTTAGGTTAGGTTAGGTTAGGTTAGGTTAGGTTAGGTTAGGTTAGGTTAGGTTAGGTTAGGTTAGGTTAGGTTAGGTTAGGTTAGGTTAGGTTAGGTTAGGTTAGGTTAGGTTAGGTTAGGTTAGGTTAGGTTAGGTTAGGTTAGGTTAGGTTAGGTTAGGTTAGGTTAGGTTAGGTTAGGTTAGGTTAGGTTAGGTTAGGTTAGGTTAGGTTAGGTTAGGTTAGGTTAGGTTAGGTTAGGTTAGGTTAGGTTAGGTTAGGTTAGGTTAGGTTAGGTTAGGTTAGGTTAGGTTAGGTTAGGTTAGGTTAGGTTAGGTTAGGTTAGGTTAGGTTAGGTTAGGTTAGGTTAGGTTAGGTTAGGTTAGGTTAGGTTAGGTTAGGTTAGGTTAGGTTAGGTTAGGTTAGGTTAGGTTAGGTTAGGTTAGGTTAGGTTAGGTTAGGTTAGGTTAGGTTAGGTTAGGTTAGGTTAGGTTAGGTTAGGTTAGGTTAGGTTAGGTTAGGTTAGGTTAGGTTAGGTTAGGTTAGGTTAGGTTAGGTTAGGTTAGGTTAGGTTAGGTTAGGTTAGGTTAGGTTAGGTTAGGTTAGGTTAGGTTAGGTTAGGTTAGGTTAGGTTAGGTTAGGTTAGGTTAGGTTAGGTTAGGTTAGGTTAGGTTAGGTTAGGTTAGGTTAGGTTAGGTTAGGTTAGGTTAGGTTAGGTTAGGTTAGGTTAGGTTAGGTTAGGTTAGGTTAGGTTAGGTTAGGTTAGGTTAGGTTAGGTTAGGTTAGGTTAGGTTAGGTTAGGTTAGGTTAGGTTAGGTTAGGTTAGGTTAGGTTAGGTTAGGTTAGGTTAGGTTAGGTTAGGTTAGGTTAGGTTAGGTTAGGTTAGGTTAGGTTAGGTTAGGTTAGGTTAGGTTAGGTTAGGTTAGGTTAGGTTAGGTTAGGTTAGGTTAGGTTAGGTTAGGTTAGGTTAGGTTAGGTTAGGTTAGGTTAGGTTAGGTTAGGTTAGGTTAGGTTAGGTTAGGTTAGGTTAGGTTAGGTTAGGTTAGGTTAGGTTAGGTTAGGTTAGGTTAGGTTAGGTTAGGTTAGGTTAGGTTAGGTTAGGTTAGGTTAGGTTAGGTTAGGTTAGGTTAGGTTAGGTTAGGTTAGGTTAGGTTAGGTTAGGTTAGGTTAGGTTAGGTTAGGTTAGGTTAGGTTAGGTTAGGTTAGGTTAGGTTAGGTTAGGTTAGGTTAGGTTAGGTTAGGTTAGGTTAGGTTAGGTTAGGTTAGGTTAGGTTAGGTTAGGTTAGGTTAGGTTAGGTTAGGTTAGGTTAGGTTAGGTTAGGTTAGGTTAGGTTAGGTTAGGTTAGGTTAGGTTAGGTTAGGTTAGGTTAGGTTAGGTTAGGTTAGGTTAGGTTAGGTTAGGTTAGGTTAGGTTAGGTTAGGTTAGGTTAGGTTAGGTTAGGTTAGGTTAGGTTAGGTTAGGTTAGGTTAGGTTAGGTTAGGTTAGGTTAGGTTAGGTTAGGTTAGGTTAGGTTAGGTTAGGTTAGGTTAGGTTAGGTTAGGTTAGGTTAGGTTAGGTTAGGTTAGGTTAGGTTAGGTTAGGTTAGGTTAGGTTAGGTTAGGTTAGGTTAGGTTAGGTTAGGTTAGGTTAGGTTAGGTTAGGTTAGGTTAGGTTAGGTTAGGTTAGGTTAGGTTAGGTTAGGTTAGGTTAGGTTAGGTTAGGTTAGGTTAGGTTAGGTTAGGTTAGGTTAGGTTAGGTTAGGTTAGGTTAGGTTAGGTTAGGTTAGGTTAGGTTAGGTTAGGTTAGGTTAGGTTAGGTTAGGTTAGGTTAGGTTAGGTTAGGTTAGGTTAGGTTAGGTTAGGTTAGGTTAGGTTAGGTTAGGTTAGGTTAGGTTAGGTTAGGTTAGGTTAGGTTAGGTTAGGTTAGGTTAGGTTAGGTTAGGTTAGGTTAGGTTAGGTTAGGTTAGGTTAGGTTAGGTTAGGTTAGGTTAGGTTAGGTTAGGTTAGGTTAGGTTAGGTTAGGTTAGGTTAGGTTAGGTTAGGTTAGGTTAGGTTAGGTTAGGTTAGGTTAGGTTAGGTTAGGTTAGGTTAGGTTAGGTTAGGTTAGGTTAGGTTAGGTTAGGTTAGGTTAGGTTAGGTTAGGTTAGGTTAGGTTAGGTTAGGTTAGGTTAGGTTAGGTTAGGTTAGGTTAGGTTAGGTTAGGTTAGGTTAGGTTAGGTTAGGTTAGGTTAGGTTAGGTTAGGTTAGGTTAGGTTAGGTTAGGTTAGGTTAGGTTAGGTTAGGTTAGGTTAGGTTAGGTTAGGTTAGGTTAGGTTAGGTTAGGTTAGGTTAGGTTAGGTTAGGTTAGGTTAGGTTAGGTTAGGTTAGGTTAGGTTAGGTTAGGTTAGGTTAGGTTAGGTTAGGTTAGGTTAGGTTAGGTTAGGTTAGGTTAGGTTAGGTTAGGTTAGGTTAGGTTAGGTTAGGTTAGGTTAGGTTAGGTTAGGTTAGGTTAGGTTAGGTTAGGTTAGGTTAGGTTAGGTTAGGTTAGGTTAGGTTAGGTTAGGTTAGGTTAGGTTAGGTTAGGTTAGGTTAGGTTAGGTTAGGTTAGGTTAGGTTAGGTTAGGTTAGGTTAGGTTAGGTTAGGTTAGGTTAGGTTAGGTTAGGTTAGGTTAGGTTAGGTTAGGTTAGGTTAGGTTAGGTTAGGTTAGGTTAGGTTAGGTTAGGTTAGGTTAGGTTAGGTTAGGTTAGGTTAGGTTAGGTTAGGTTAGGTTAGGTTAGGTTAGGTTAGGTTAGGTTAGGTTAGGTTAGGTTAGGTTAGGTTAGGTTAGGTTAGGTTAGGTTAGGTTAGGTTAGGTTAGGTTAGGTTAGGTTAGGTTAGGTTAGGTTAGGTTAGGTTAGGTTAGGTTAGGTTAGGTTAGGTTAGGTTAGGTTAGGTTAGGTTAGGTTAGGTTAGGTTAGGTTAGGTTAGGTTAGGTTAGGTTAGGTTAGGTTAGGTTAGGTTAGGTTAGGTTAGGTTAGGTTAGGTTAGGTTAGGTTAGGTTAGGTTAGGTTAGGTTAGGTTAGGTTAGGTTAGGTTAGGTTAGGTTAGGTTAGGTTAGGTTAGGTTAGGTTAGGTTAGGTTAGGTTAGGTTAGGTTAGGTTAGGTTAGGTTAGGTTAGGTTAGGTTAGGTTAGGTTAGGTTAGGTTAGGTTAGGTTAGGTTAGGTTAGGTTAGGTTAGGTTAGGTTAGGTTAGGTTAGGTTAGGTTAGGTTAGGTTAGGTTAGGTTAGGTTAGGTTAGGTTAGGTTAGGTTAGGTTAGGTTAGGTTAGGTTAGGTTAGGTTAGGTTAGGTTAGGTTAGGTTAGGTTAGGTTAGGTTAGGTTAGGTTAGGTTAGGTTAGGTTAGGTTAGGTTAGGTTAGGTTAGGTTAGGTTAGGTTAGGTTAGGTTAGGTTAGGTTAGGTTAGGTTAGGTTAGGTTAGGTTAGGTTAGGTTAGGTTAGGTTAGGTTAGGTTAGGTTAGGTTAGGTTAGGTTAGGTTAGGTTAGGTTAGGTTAGGTTAGGTTAGGTTAGGTTAGGTTAGGTTAGGTTAGGTTAGGTTAGGTTAGGTTAGGTTAGGTTAGGTTAGGTTAGGTTAGGTTAGGTTAGGTTAGGTTAGGTTAGGTTAGGTTAGGTTAGGTTAGGTTAGGTTAGGTTAGGTTAGGTTAGGTTAGGTTAGGTTAGGTTAGGTTAGGTTAGGTTAGGTTAGGTTAGGTTAGGTTAGGTTAGGTTAGGTTAGGTTAGGTTAGGTTAGGTTAGGTTAGGTTAGGTTAGGTTAGGTTAGGTTAGGTTAGGTTAGGTTAGGTTAGGTTAGGTTAGGTTAGGTTAGGTTAGGTTAGGTTAGGTTAGGTTAGGTTAGGTTAGGTTAGGTTAGGTTAGGTTAGGTTAGGTTAGGTTAGGTTAGGTTAGGTTAGGTTAGGTTAGGTTAGGTTAGGTTAGGTTAGGTTAGGTTAGGTTAGGTTAGGTTAGGTTAGGTTAGGTTAGGTTAGGTTAGGTTAGGTTAGGTTAGGTTAGGTTAGGTTAGGTTAGGTTAGGTTAGGTTAGGTTAGGTTAGGTTAGGTTAGGTTAGGTTAGGTTAGGTTAGGTTAGGTTAGGTTAGGTTAGGTTAGGTTAGGTTAGGTTAGGTTAGGTTAGGTTAGGTTAGGTTAGGTTAGGTTAGGTTAGGTTAGGTTAGGTTAGGTTAGGTTAGGTTAGGTTAGGTTAGGTTAGGTTAGGTTAGGTTAGGTTAGGTTAGGTTAGGTTAGGTTAGGTTAGGTTAGGTTAGGTTAGGTTAGGTTAGGTTAGGTTAGGTTAGGTTAGGTTAGGTTAGGTTAGGTTAGGTTAGGTTAGGTTAGGTTAGGTTAGGTTAGGTTAGGTTAGGTTAGGTTAGGTTAGGTTAGGTTAGGTTAGGTTAGGTTAGGTTAGGTTAGGTTAGGTTAGGTTAGGTTAGGTTAGGTTAGGTTAGGTTAGGTTAGGTTAGGTTAGGTTAGGTTAGGTTAGGTTAGGTTAGGTTAGGTTAGGTTAGGTTAGGTTAGGTTAGGTTAGGTTAGGTTAGGTTAGGTTAGGTTAGGTTAGGTTAGGTTAGGTTAGGTTAGGTTAGGTTAGGTTAGGTTAGGTTAGGTTAGGTTAGGTTAGGTTAGGTTAGGTTAGGTTAGGTTAGGTTAGGTTAGGTTAGGTTAGGTTAGGTTAGGTTAGGTTAGGTTAGGTTAGGTTAGGTTAGGTTAGGTTAGGTTAGGTTAGGTTAGGTTAGGTTAGGTTAGGTTAGGTTAGGTTAGGTTAGGTTAGGTTAGGTTAGGTTAGGTTAGGTTAGGTTAGGTTAGGTTAGGTTAGGTTAGGTTAGGTTAGGTTAGGTTAGGTTAGGTTAGGTTAGGTTAGGTTAGGTTAGGTTAGGTTAGGTTAGGTTAGGTTAGGTTAGGTTAGGTTAGGTTAGGTTAGGTTAGGTTAGGTTAGGTTAGGTTAGGTTAGGTTAGGTTAGGTTAGGTTAGGTTAGGTTAGGTTAGGTTAGGTTAGGTTAGGTTAGGTTAGGTTAGGTTAGGTTAGGTTAGGTTAGGTTAGGTTAGGTTAGGTTAGGTTAGGTTAGGTTAGGTTAGGTTAGGTTAGGTTAGGTTAGGTTAGGTTAGGTTAGGTTAGGTTAGGTTAGGTTAGGTTAGGTTAGGTTAGGTTAGGTTAGGTTAGGTTAGGTTAGGTTAGGTTAGGTTAGGTTAGGTTAGGTTAGGTTAGGTTAGGTTAGGTTAGGTTAGGTTAGGTTAGGTTAGGTTAGGTTAGGTTAGGTTAGGTTAGGTTAGGTTAGGTTAGGTTAGGTTAGGTTAGGTTAGGTTAGGTTAGGTTAGGTTAGGTTAGGTTAGGTTAGGTTAGGTTAGGTTAGGTTAGGTTAGGTTAGGTTAGGTTAGGTTAGGTTAGGTTAGGTTAGGTTAGGTTAGGTTAGGTTAGGTTAGGTTAGGTTAGGTTAGGTTAGGTTAGGTTAGGTTAGGTTAGGTTAGGTTAGGTTAGGTTAGGTTAGGTTAGGTTAGGTTAGGTTAGGTTAGGTTAGGTTAGGTTAGGTTAGGTTAGGTTAGGTTAGGTTAGGTTAGGTTAGGTTAGGTTAGGTTAGGTTAGGTTAGGTTAGGTTAGGTTAGGTTAGGTTAGGTTAGGTTAGGTTAGGTTAGGTTAGGTTAGGTTAGGTTAGGTTAGGTTAGGTTAGGTTAGGTTAGGTTTTTTTTTTTTTTTTTTTTTTTTTTTTTTTTTTTTTTTTATACTTGTACCTCTGACGTGGTCAGAGCCTGTGCTAGCTATCATTCTTTCATACTAGTTCTCGCAATTATGCCTCTCGTACTTTCATTCTTCATACAATTCTTTCTATCATTCATCATCTTTCGTATCCTTATGGGTGGGTTTCCCATCTAACTGAGCTTTTTACAGGGTACAGGGTCATTTTCTTTATTTAATTAAAAGTCACACATGGTTTATTTTACAGTTATTGGCCTTAGGTCTATTTTCTTATATATGATTATTTACTAATTACATTTTATTTGTATGACTACACTTATATACATTAATATATACTGCTATCATACATTTTCTTATACTACCTTATTTCTATTATTTACTATTTGTACTATTTTCTTGCAGAATTTTAAGAATATATCCCTATCTCTAGATTTCATTATTGCTGGTAAATTTTGTATTGTCAGGTCAATATCTAGTGTTTGCTCCAGATTGAATCTGTGCCTTGCAAAGACGGGACACTCCAATATCAGGTGCTGGATTGTTTCTTCAGCCTCCGGGTCACAGAGGCAGGATGGGCTCTCCTTGCACTTGAAACGACTCAGGTACGCGGAGAACCCTCCATGCCCCGTGAGCACCTGCGCTATTTGTCCGTCCATTTGGATTTTTCTAACTGTAGAGTGCGCCGTCACCGCCTCGGGGAAGAACATTTTCGTCACGGAGGCCGTGTCCTCCGACCGATACCTTCTGTCCCATTCATCAATCGTACCCTTGCGAATACTACGCTTGATGAATGAGACAGGGCACCGATCGTAGTCCGGCCTCTTTTTCAATTTCAGAGCCGCTTCCTTAGCAAGCTCGTCGGCTCTCTCATTCCCTGCCAGTCCTATATGAGCTTTTATCCAGAATAATGAGATTGTCTTTTTCTGGAGATGGCAACTTCTCAGGTTGTCTCTAGCTTTGACTGACAGGGGATGGGACGAACTGGAATTGGTAACTGTCTCAAGCGCTGCTCTGGAGTCACTATAAATTCCAAAGGATTTTTCCTTGAGCGACAGCGCCAACTCCGTTGCCTTGCACAGGGCTAGTAGTTCAGCCTGGTAGACGGTACAGTATGACGATAGAGCAAGCTTGAGGACCTTGGTCTCCGCAATCCCTTTCCAGACGGACAGCGCCGCCCCGACCCTGCCCTCAATCTTGCTCCCGTCTGTGAATATGCGCACAGCGTAATCACTGTGGCGCGAAAATTGTTCCTCGTCCACCAGGTTTTGGAACTTCAGTCCCATTTGTTCCGTAGGATGTGGGGCTTGTATCTTCGGTGCCATCTTCTCAATTTCTCTATCAACTAAATCACGTCTAGGTGCTCCCTTCTTAGCCTCGTATAACGAGGCTGCCTCACGGACTCGGAGGTCTAGAGGGAGCGTCCCCGTGAGCAAGAGAGCCGAGTTGAGTGATACCGTCCGATACGCCTTACACATCTTTTGGACGTAACCCCTTTGTACCGTGCCGAGCTGCTTGCGAACTCCCAGTTTTTCTGCCGCCGGGGCCCATGCGGCTGCGGCGTACAGAATCACCGGTTCCACCGCTGCAGTGTATATAGTGCGAATAATGTCGGGGCTGAGACCCCAGCTCACACGGGCCGCTCTAACGAGTTGTTTGTATATCCCTATCGCTTTTTTACATGCATTAGCGACGTGGGCGTTAAACGTTAGCTTGTCGTCGATGGTGAGCCCGAGGATTTTGATCTCCGGGGACATTTCGACGCTGACCCCTCCCATGCTCAGGCGTGGTGTGTCGAATTTCAGTTTCTTGGTTATTACCATGCCGCAAGTTTTGTGTGGTGCAAATTTTAGTTTGTTATCGACACCCCACGCCCGAACACATTCGAGGGCAGCATTCGCCCGTCCCTCGATCTCCCGGGCCTCTCCACCGTCGAAGAGCAACACCACGTCGTCAGCAAAGGCCTGGCAATAGACCCCCCTTCGTTCCATCAGCCTGAGGAGTGGGTCTAGCAGAAGGTTCCACAGAATTGGTCCTCCTATGGAGCCTTGGACGCATCCCTTCTCCGTGCTCCTTTTGTGTATTACTCCCGCATATCTGACCTCCACCATCCTGTCGCTGAGGTAGTTGCCGATGACACGCCTCAAGTTCGCGGGACATTTTTCCTCAGCTAGTCTGGTCTTTATCACTGGCCACCAAGCACTGTCGAAGGCGCCCTCGATGTCTAAAGAGACCAGTGTTACTAGTCTCTTTTGATGTAGTTTTTCGCGGATGCGTGTTATTAACGTAACCAGGGCGTCTTCTGTACTCTTCTGTGGCATAAATCCATACTGGTGAGTACTGATCCGAGGTAGCACGTAGAACTTGAGGCGGCCCACCAGCATCTTCTCGTATATCTTTCCTAATACGGGCAAAAGCCCGATAGGTCGATATGATTTAGGCGCGGTGTACGTATCCTTTCCTGGCTTTCTCAACACGACTACTGTTGCCTCCTTCCAGGCCTTTGGGAAGCTGCCGTGTTCCATGCATTTGTTGAGGAGAGCCAGGAAGTACGTTGGGTCCACTTTTATTGCATGTGAGCAGATGTCGGCCGTGAAACCATCGGCTCCGGGGGCTTTTTTGGGGTTGAAGGACTTCACAGCGTCTTCTAGCTCCTCAATTGTAAACGGAGGGTCATGATCATCGTGACCACTTTCGTTTGCTGTTTCTGCTAAGGCTCTTATTTGCAGATGTTGTACGCTGTCCCCATCCTTCAAGTCCCTCGGGTAGAAAGTCTCAGCCAGTAATCGAGCAGAGCCCTCAGCGTCCAACGTCGTACCCCCCTCTATCAATGGCACGTCCTCTTCTCTACGTTTGACTCTACTAATCACTCTATATATGCCTTCCCACACTCCTTCCCTGTCCTGTTTCCCGCAGAAATCTCTCCAGCTCTGCTCTGCTGCCTCTTTAGTTGCCAGTTCATATTTTTCTTTTTCTTTCAGGTACTGGTCTACAACCATCTGCCTGCGAATCGGCGCTGCACTGCGGATCCTGCGTCTTCGGGTCGTCACTTGCTTTTTCATCTCAGCTAAGCTCTCGGACCACCACGGCACGGTAAGTGTTTCTGTGTGTTTTTTGTTTGGTATTGTCTGCGTGCATGTGTCTGTTATGGCTTTAGTGTATGCTTCTATTGTGTTGTCAATTTGTTCTCTGTTTTCTATTTTGGCTATGTTTTGTGTATTGAGTTCAGTGTCCCGCATAATTTGGGCCAGTTTCTCATGAAAGAGACCCCAATTTGCTTTTTTTGTGTTATATTTGCGTGTTGTTCTTTGTATTTTTGTGTTTTGTGATTTTTGAAGTGTTATACAAAACATTATGCCGTTGTGGTCCGAGTTTGTGAGGCCTTCTACTACGTGCCAACCGTCCACGAGTTCGAGCATATCCGCAGTGCCCGCCGTCACATCGACATGGCTGCAGAATCTCCTCCCGCCCCTGACGGTGTCGAATGTTGGTACCTCTCCCATATTGAGAATATGCATATCCATCTCAGCGAGAGCTCCACACACCTCCTCACCTCTGATGTCCTCATTTGGGCTGCCCCACCAGTTACTTTTGGCATTTGCGTCTCCTCCTATGATCAGCCTTTTTGGTCCCGTTTTTCGTACGACCTTTTTCAGGTGCTCCAGGTATGGCCCTATGGGCTGGTCGGGCTCGAAGTAGTAGGAGACTAGGGTGATCGTCCATGCACTGGTTTGGACTCCCACCACGACGATGTTGTCCGTGGTAAGTTGTGGGTACTGTATTATATTTAAGTCGCTATCAAAGACAGCAATAGCCGCTTTAACAGTCCCATTTCCTGTTCCTGAGCTCTGGAAGATTCGGACACCCCGGTAACTCCTAACACTTCGCGTCCCACCCACGTAAGGTTCTTGAAGCAGTGCTATGGCTATCTTGCGTTTTCCGGCTTCGATCAGGAGTTCGGTCGTAGCCAATTTGCTACGCTGCAAGTTTGCTTGCGCTATTTTGTACTGGTGAGTTACTCGTGGGACGCCCTCAGCAATACGTTACTGAGGCCCTAGCCAGTGCATCCCACCTTCTTCTGACTGGGCACTCACTGCTGAAGGCGTTGTGGCTCAACTGCAGTATGTCTGCTCTTTTGCAGTTTTTGCACACTGGTTCTGTCCCCACCAGTCTGTCCGGGCACTCGGCTCTAAGGTGCGGTCCTCCACAGTGGCTGCACAAGTCCGCCGGCTCCTTACAGAAGCGCTTGCTGTGGCCGTACCCCAGACATCGGGTGCACTGCACCAGTGGCGATTGGTCATCCACGGTAACCCTTTGGAGGTCAACTCTGAGCTTTCCTTCCTCTATTGCCCTCTTCCATACCATTGGCGAAACACTTATTATGATATGGCAGTTGTGGGGATTTCTTGCTCTGCGTCTATATTTGACTACTAGGGAGTCGTCCTCGCCGCCGAGGCTGCCAAAGATCTCCCTGTTCTGGTTTCTGAGGGCTCTGACAATTTCCGCGTCATCGTGGACCTTCAGCACGTCCCTCAGGATCAGAAGCGGGTTTCTGTTCTTGACTTCCTCGACGACGAGGCCCTCCCCGGCAGCTTCCAATCTGTCTTTTACTTTCTTCCTCTCCTGTTCTGTCTTACATCCCACAACTATCTTCCTGTCCTTGGCTTTCCTAACTTTTTCTACCTCTACCCACCCTTCCTTCGCATCTACTGCTCTTCTCACTCTTTCCAGAACCTCCTCGCCAGTTTCCGTCTCATTTTTGGACGTGACAACCACTGAGTGTATCGTGCCTTGAGTCTGGTGTTTTGACTTTGAGGCCGCCACATTTGCGTAAGACCTCTGCTCCATGGTTTCCTGGCATCTCGTTAGGTGTTCTTGGAGGGCCGTTTGTTTATTGAGGTTCTCCTTTAATAGTCGAGAGTGCTCTTCGAGCTTGTCACTCAAACCAGAGTTCAGGGCCACCGCAGACGTGGCGTCAATTTTCTTGCCATTTTCAGTGATAAGGCGACTCTGTTCTTTTAAAAGTTTAACTAGCTGCTTATGTTCCTCGGAGTTTCCCTTCTGTGTAGTCCTGTCTGGTGGACTCTGTGTGGTTCCAGGTGTAGGTACTTCTCCGGTCTTTTTGAATCTCTTTATCTCAGCTTCCGCCTCTTTTATAATTTGGAACATTCTGTCCACCGCCTCCAACACGTTTGCCTTTATGTCTGACCTGATATTCCTAGAATTATTTATATTCGTCCTGGCCTTTATTAGGCTGGCTTTGCCTTCGGCTAGTCGATTCGACAGCACCTGTCTCGGTAAGATTTGGATGTCGGTCTTACTGGTGGACGGGGTCAAGTCTTGTGGTTCCAGTCCCACCGCTTCCAGCTTTTCTATACTGCGTCTGACATTTGACGAAAGCGTTTGCGTCCTGGGTGGGGATTTTTGGGGCAAAAGAGTCTGTGTTTTTGGCGGGGATTTTTTCTCCATTTCTTGGTCAGTATGTCTTGTAGGGGTTCTAGCTAGCATTGTCGGAGGGATGCGTCAAAGAAAATAGAATAAAAATAAAATAAAATAAGATACGCGACAGTGTATATCGCTGTCGGTTTTTTCTGTACACTGTAAAATTGTGTACAGTCAATTTTGAGCAAACACTAGAGACAAGAGGTTCGGTCAACGACCTGAATACGATATAGTCGTTATACTGTAGGGGTGTAAAATGCCCCGAGTCAATAATATAACTGTCAAAACTGCTTGAAAATAGTAACACTATCTTAAAGTCTACTTAAAACTAATTAGAAACTACTTTTCCGCCTTAGTAGAGTTCAACTCTACCAAGACTCTAGGTAGAGTCGCCAGTCAAGTACCGTTTGAAAGCCCCCGCCGAGGGCTGGTCAGCAGTGAAAACCGCAACTCTCTACGACCAACGGTTGCCGAGATATCCAACTTTTAAACTTTTCAAAATGGCGCACTAAATTGTTGCCTGGATCTTCTAAATTCAATATCTCTGGAACCGCCGGCCGCAGAAAAGTGTGCAACGGCTCTCCGTGCTTGTCTCGTTACGAGCTATGTGTTCACCGATACCGGCTCCAGGATTTAGGTACAGACTCTACCTAGAGTCCAGAACCGGTGCCTGTGGCAGTGCTCACCACAAGACTACCAACCTAATATTAATAGAAAGCTAAGTCCGCAACTTCATAGAGCTCAACTCCAGGTCGACTCTAGGTAGAGTCGCCCGTCTAGTGTCAGTCAATAGCTCTTGAGGAGAGCAAGTCAACAGCGAAAACCGCTACGCGCCACGACCAATAGTTCCCGAGATATTCCACTTTGAGTTTTTCCAATATGGCCGACCAAATTGTTGCCTATGTCTAGACTCAACTTTAGAAATTAATATCTCGGGAACTACCCGGCGCAAAGATGCGTGCGACGGCTCGCCGTGGTCGTCTTTTTACAGGCTATGAGCTAACCGGACTAAAAAACCAGGTTAGGGGGTCGACTCTATCCAGGGTCCCAAGCCGGTGCAAGTTGTTGAGTTCGCCGCGATAGGGTGCCCAAAGAAAACCGCAGCCCTTAGCGACGTCCCTGACCGGAGCTATGCCCTCTTGAAGTTTTCCAAGATGGCCGCCAATATGGCCGCCGATTTGGACAGAAGGCCCAAATTCGGCAGTTTTCAGCCCAAACTACCCGTGTTTGGGCTCAAATTGTAGGGCTTAAAAAGACCTTCTTAGAACTATTACTAAATTAACCAAAAAAGCTAACCCCAATTTATGGGGGTTGAAAAACTGTGATTTTTTAACTAAATTTGAATTTAAAATTACTTACAAAAAATATACGGATTTTTTAAAACAAGTCAGGGCCTACACTATCTTATAGCTATTTTTTAAGGTATGTTACGGAGCCCTTGCACCCCTATTTCGACCACCTCGTGGCAACCCCTAATTTTCAAAAATTTATATTTAAAAAACTACTAAGCCGAAAATTATGAAATTTAGAATACAGATAGGATTAATTAATCTAAATAGAGTGAATAAATAATAAAAGGGGGTTGTCGATTTAGATTTTATAAAAAAGGGGGTTGAAATTTGGTAAAAATTTTGAAGTGCAATAGCTCCGCAACCACTTATCTGATTTTCATAAACAAAGTGTCCCCGTGCAGCTCCTGTTGAATCCCGTCGATCGAGGTCACTGGCAGCGCCCTCTGACGTCTGGAACAGGGAGCACGTGGACACGTGCTTTTCGGTTTTCTCCTTTTTCCTCGGCGTACACAAATGGAAAAAATCCACTTGAGGTGTCCACTTGTAGGTCTCGGTGAGGCGCGTCGACTGGTGCAACAAAAACACTAGGTCGTCGATCTTAAAACGGCAGCGTTCGCCGTCAAAGATCGTAAATTTGCCAAACTTCCGGTTTTTCACTCACAAAAACACCAAATCTTAACAGATTTTCGAGCACTTTTCGCCACTTTGTAGAGCTCGCGAACGCGCAACTTTTGACACTTTGCACGTGTAAATCGGTTACGAAAAACCCACTTTTTAGAATTTTCTAAACTTTAAAATTGCCCGGAGCGACACCAAAACACCTTGTACGCGTGCGCTACCGACTGCGGGGGGCGGCGGAGTCGGTTAGGTTAGGTTAGGTTAGGTTAGGTTAGGTTAGGTTAGGTTAGGTTAGGTTAGGTTAGGTTAGGTTAGGTTAGGTTAGGTTAGGTTAGGTTAGGTTAGGTTAGGTTAGGTTAGGTTAGGTTAGGTTAGGTTAGGTTAGGTTAGGTTAGGTTAGGTTAGGTTAGGTTAGGTTAGGTTAGGTTAGGTTAGGTTAGGTTAGGTTAGGTTAGGTTAGGTTAGGTTAGGTTAGGTTAGGTTAGGTTAGGTTAGGTTAGGTTAGGTTAGGTTAGGTTAGGTTAGGTTAGGTTAGGTTAGGTTAGGTTAGGTTAGGTTAGGTTAGGTTAGGTTAGGTTAGGTTAGGTTAGGTTAGGTTAGGTTAGGTTAGGTTAGGTTAGGTTAGGTTAGGTTAGGTTAGGTTAGGTTAGGTTAGGTTAGGTTAGGTTAGGTTAGGTTAGGTTAGGTTAGGTTAGGTTAGGTTAGGTTAGGTTAGGTTAGGTTAGGTTAGGTTAGGTTAGGTTAGGTTAGGTTAGGTTAGGTTAGGTTAGGTTAGGTTAGGTTAGGTTAGGTTAGGTTAGGTTAGGTTAGGTTAGGTTAGGTTAGGTTAGGTTAGGTTAGGTTAGGTTAGGTTAGGTTAGGTTAGGTTAGGTTAGGTTAGGTTAGGTTAGGTTAGGTTAGGTTAGGTTAGGTTAGGTTAGGTTAGGTTAGGTTAGGTTAGGTTAGGTTAGGTTAGGTTAGGTTAGGTTAGGTTAGGTTAGGTTAGGTTAGGTTAGGTTAGGTTAGGTTAGGTTAGGTTAGGTTAGGTTAGGTTAGGTTAGGTTAGGTTAGGTTAGGTTAGGTTAGGTTAGGTTAGGTTAGGTTAGGTTAGGTTAGGTTAGGTTAGGTTAGGTTAGGTTAGGTTAGGTTAGGTTAGGTTAGGTTAGGTTAGGTTAGGTTAGGTTAGGTTAGGTTAGGTTAGGTTAGGTTAGGTTAGGTTAGGTTAGGTTAGGTTAGGTTAGGTTAGGTTAGGTTAGGTTAGGTTAGGTTAGGTTAGGTTAGGTTAGGTTAGGTTAGGTTAGGTTAGGTTAGGTTAGGTTAGGTTAGGTTAGGTTAGGTTAGGTTAGGTTAGGTTAGGTTAGGTTAGGTTAGGTTAGGTTAGGTTAGGTTAGGTTAGGTTAGGTTAGGTTAGGTTAGGTTAGGTTAGGTTAGGTTAGGTTAGGTTAGGTTAGGTTAGGTTAGGTTAGGTTAGGTTAGGTTAGGTTAGGTTAGGTTAGGTTAGGTTAGGTTAGGTTAGGTTAGGTTAGGTTAGGTTAGGTTAGGTTAGGTTAGGTTAGGTTAGGTTAGGTTAGGTTAGGTTAGGTTAGGTTAGGTTAGGTTAGGTTAGGTTAGGTTAGGTTAGGTTAGGTTAGGTTAGGTTAGGTTAGGTTAGGTTAGGTTAGGTTAGGTTAGGTTAGGTTAGGTTAGGTTAGGTTAGGTTAGGTTAGGTTAGGTTAGGTTAGGTTAGGTTAGGTTAGGTTAGGTTAGGTTAGGTTAGGTTAGGTTAGGTTAGGTTAGGTTAGGTTAGGTTAGGTTAGGTTAGGTTAGGTTAGGTTAGGTTAGGTTAGGTTAGGTTAGGTTAGGTTAGGTTAGGTTAGGTTAGGTTAGGTTAGGTTAGGTTAGGTTAGGTTAGGTTAGGTTAGGTTAGGTTAGGTTAGGTTAGGTTAGGTTAGGTTAGGTTAGGTTAGGTTAGGTTAGGTTAGGTTAGGTTAGGTTAGGTTAGGTTAGGTTAGGTTAGGTTAGGTTAGGTTAGGTTAGGTTAGGTTAGGTTAGGTTAGGTTAGGTTAGGTTAGGTTAGGTTAGGTTAGGTTAGGTTAGGTTAGGTTAGGTTAGGTTAGGTTAGGTTAGGTTAGGTTAGGTTAGGTTAGGTTAGGTTAGGTTAGGTTAGGTTAGGTTAGGTTAGGTTAGGTTAGGTTAGGTTAGGTTAGGTTAGGTTAGGTTAGGTTAGGTTAGGTTAGGTTAGGTTAGGTTAGGTTAGGTTAGGTTAGGTTAGGTTAGGTTAGGTTAGGTTAGGTTAGGTTAGGTTAGGTTAGGTTAGGTTAGGTTAGGTTAGGTTAGGTTAGGTTAGGTTAGGTTAGGTTAGGTTAGGTTAGGTTAGGTTAGGTTAGGTTAGGTTAGGTTAGGTTAGGTTAGGTTAGGTTAGGTTAGGTTAGGTTAGGTTAGGTTAGGTTAGGTTAGGTTAGGTTAGGTTAGGTTAGGTTAGGTTAGGTTAGGTTAGGTTAGGTTAGGTTAGGTTAGGTTAGGTTAGGTTAGGTTAGGTTAGGTTAGGTTAGGTTAGGTTAGGTTAGGTTAGGTTAGGTTAGGTTAGGTTAGGTTAGGTTAGGTTAGGTTAGGTTAGGTTAGGTTAGGTTAGGTTAGGTTAGGTTAGGTTAGGTTAGGTTAGGTTAGGTTAGGTTAGGTTAGGTTAGGTTAGGTTAGGTTAGGTTAGGTTAGGTTAGGTTAGGTTAGGTTAGGTTAGGTTAGGTTAGGTTAGCTTAGGTTAGGTTAGGTTAGGTTAGGTTAGGTTAGGTTAGGTTAGGTTAGGTTAGGTTAGGTTAGGTTAGGTTAGGTTAGGTTAGGTTAGGTTAGGTTAGGTTAGGTTAGGTTAGGTTAGGTTAGGTTAGGTTAGGTTAGGTTAGGTTAGGTTAGGTTAGGTTAGGTTAGGTTAGGTTAGGTTAGGTTAGGTTAGGTTAGGTTAGGTTAGGTTAGGTTAGGTTAGGTTAGGTTAGGTTAGGTTAGGTTAGGTTAGGTTAGGTTAGGTTAGGTTAGGTTAGGTTAGGTTAGGTTAGGTTAGGTTAGGTTAGGTTAGGTTAGGTTAGGTTAGGTTAGGTTAGGTTAGGTTAGGTTAGGTTAGGTTAGGTTAGGTTAGGTTAGGTTAGGTTAGGTTAGGTTAGGTTAGGTTAGGTTAGGTTAGGTTAGGTTAGGTTAGGTTAGGTTAGGTTAGGTTAGGTTAGGTTAGGTTAGGTTAGGTTAGGTTAGGTTAGGTTAGGTTAGGTTAGGTTAGGTTAGGTTAGGTTAGGTTAGGTTAGGTTAGGTTAGGTTAGGTTAGGTTAGGTTAGGTTAGGTTAGGTTAGGTTAGGTTAGGTTAGGTTAGGTTAGGTTAGGTTAGGTTAGGTTAGGTTAGGTTAGGTTAGGTTAGGTTAGGTTAGGTTAGGTTAGGTTAGGTTAGGTTAGGTTAGGTTAGGTTAGGTTAGGTTAGGTTAGGTTAGGTTAGGTTAGGTTAGGTTAGGTTAGGTTAGGTTAGGTTAGGTTAGGTTAGGTTAGGTTAGGTTAGGTTAGGTTAGGTTAGGTTAGGTTAGGTTAGGTTAGGTTAGGTTAGGTTAGGTTAGGTTAGGTTAGGTTAGGTTAGGTTAGGTTAGGTTAGGTTAGGTTAGGTTAGGTTAGGTTAGGTTAGGTTAGGTTAGGTTAGGTTAGGTTAGGTTAGGTTAGGTTAGGTTAGGTTAGGTTAGGTTAGGTTAGGTTAGGTTAGGTTAGGTTAGGTTAGGTTAGGTTAGGTTAGGTTAGGTTAGGTTAGGTTAGGTTAGGTTAGGTTAGGTTAGGTTAGGTTAGGTTAGGTTAGGTTAGGTTAGGTTAGGTTAGGTTAGGTTAGGTTAGGTTAGGTTAGGTTAGGTTAGGTTAGGTTAGGTTAGGTTAGGTTAGGTTAGGTTAGGTTAGGTTAGGTTAGGTTAGGTTAGGTTAGGTTAGGTTAGGTTAGGTTAGGTTAGGTTAGGTTAGGTTAGGTTAGGTTAGGTTAGGTTAGGTTAGGTTAGGTTAGGTTAGGTTAGGTTAGGTTAGGTTAGGTTAGGTTAGGTTAGGTTAGGTTAGGTTAGGTTAGGTTAGGTTAGGTTAGGTTAGGTTAGGTTAGGTTAGGTTAGGTTAGGTTAGGTTAGGTTAGGTTAGGTTAGGTTAGGTTAGGTTAGGTTAGGTTAGGTTAGGTTAGGTTAGGTTAGGTTAGGTTAGGTTAGGTTAGGTTAGGTTAGGTTAGGTTAGGTTAGGTTAGGTTAGGTTAGGTTAGGTTAGGTTAGGTTAGGTTAGGTTAGGTTAGGTTAGGTTAGGTTAGGTTAGGTTAGGTTAGGTTAGGTTAGGTTAGGTTAGGTTAGGTTAGGTTAGGTTAGGTTAGGTTAGGTTAGGTTAGGTTAGGTTAGGTTAGGTTAGGTTAGGTTAGGTTAGGTTAGGTTAGGTTAGGTTAGGTTAGGTTAGGTTAGGTTAGGTTAGGTTAGGTTAGGTTAGGTTAGGTTAGGTTAGGTTAGGTTAGGTTAGGTTAGGTTAGGTTAGGTTAGGTTAGGTTAGGTTAGGTTAGGTTAGGTTAGGTTAGGTTAGGTTAGGTTAGGTTAGGTTAGGTTAGGTTAGGTTAGGTTAGGTTAGGTTAGGTTAGGTTAGGTTAGGTTAGGTTAGGTTAGGTTAGGTTAGGTTAGGTTAGGTTAGGTTAGGTTAGGTTAGGTTAGGTTAGGTTAGGTTAGGTTAGGTTAGGTTAGGTTAGGTTAGGTTAGGTTAGGTTAGGTTAGGTTAGGTTAGGTTAGGTTAGGTTAGGTTAGGTTAGGTTAGGTTAGGTTAGGTTAGGTTAGGTTAGGTTAGGTTAGGTTAGGTTAGGTTAGGTTAGGTTAGGTTAGGTTAGGTTAGGTTAGGTTAGGTTAGGTTAGGTTAGGTTAGGTTAGGTTAGGTTAGGTTAGGTTAGGTTAGGTTAGGTTAGGTTAGGTTAGGTTAGGTTAGGTTAGGTTAGGTTAGGTTAGGTTAGGTTAGGTTAGGTTAGGTTAGGTTAGGTTAGGTTAGGTTAGGTTAGGTTAGGTTAGGTTAGGTTAGGTTAGGTTAGGTTAGGTTAGGTTAGGTTAGGTTAGGTTAGGTTAGGTTAGGTTAGGTTAGGTTAGGTTAGGTTAGGTTAGGTTAGGTTAGGTTAGGTTAGGTTAGGTTAGGTTAGGTTAGGTTAGGTTAGGTTAGGTTAGGTTAGGTTAGGTTAGGTTAGGTTAGGTTAGGTTAGGTTAGGTTAGGTTAGGTTAGGTTAGGTTAGGTTAGGTTAGGTTAGGTTAGGTTAGGTTAGGTTAGGTTAGGTTAGGTTAGGTTAGGTTAGGTTAGGTTAGGTTAGGTTAGGTTAGGTTAGGTTAGGTTAGGTTAGGTTAGGTTAGGTTAGGTTAGGTTAGGTTAGGTTAGGTTAGGTTAGGTTAGGTTAGGTTAGGTTAGGTTAGGTTAGGTTAGGTTAGGTTAGGTTAGGTTAGGTTAGGTTAGGTTAGGTTAGGTTAGGTTAGGTTAGGTTAGGTTAGGTTAGGTTAGGTTAGGTTAGGTTAGGTTAGGTTAGGTTAGGTTAGGTTAGGTTAGGTTAGGTTAGGTTAGGTTAGGTTAGGTTAGGTTAGGTTAGGTTAGGTTAGGTTAGGTTAGGTTAGGTTAGGTTAGGTTAGGTTAGGTTAGGTTAGGTTAGGTTAGGTTAGGTTAGGTTAGGTTAGGTTAGGTTAGGTTAGGTTAGGTTAGGTTAGGTTAGGTTAGGTTAGGTTAGGTTAGGTTAGGTTAGGTTAGGTTAGGTTAGGTTAGGTTAGGTTAGGTTAGGTTAGGTTAGGTTAGGTTAGGTTAGGTTAGGTTAGGTTAGGTTAGGTTAGGTTAGGTTAGGTTAGGTTAGGTTAGGTTAGGTTAGGTTAGGTTAGGTTAGGTTAGGTTAGGTTAGGTTAGGTTAGGTTAGGTTAGGTTAGGTTAGGTTAGGTTAGGTTAGGTTAGGTTAGGTTAGGTTAGGTTAGGTTAGGTTAGGTTAGGTTAGGTTAGGTTAGGTTAGGTTAGGTTAGGTTAGGTTAGGTTAGGTTAGGTTAGGTTAGGTTAGGTTAGGTTAGGTTAGGTTAGGTTAGGTTAGGTTAGGTTAGGTTAGGTTAGGTTAGGTTAGGTTAGGTTAGGTTAGGTTAGGTTAGGTTAGGTTAGGTTAGGTTAGGTTAGGTTAGGTTAGGTTAGGTTAGGTTAGGTTAGGTTAGGTTAGGTTAGGTTAGGTTAGGTTAGGTTAGGTTAGGTTAGGTTAGGTTAGGTTAGGTTAGGTTAGGTTAGGTTAGGTTAGGTTAGGTTAGGTTAGGTTAGGTTAGGTTAGGTTAGGTTAGGTTAGGTTAGGTTAGGTTAGGTTAGGTTAGGTTAGGTTAGGTTAGGTTAGGTTAGGTTAGGTTAGGTTAGGTTAGGTTAGGTTAGGTTAGGTTAGGTTAGGTTAGGTTAGGTTAGGTTAGGTTAGGTTAGGTTAGGTTAGGTTAGGTTAGGTTAGGTTAGGTTAGGTTAGGTTAGGTTAGGTTAGGTTAGGTTAGGTTAGGTTAGGTTAGGTTAGGTTAGGTTAGGTTAGGTTAGGTTAGGTTAGGTTAGGTTAGGTTAGGTTAGGTTAGGTTAGGTTAGGTTAGGTTAGGTTAGGTTAGGTTAGGTTAGGTTAGGTTAGGTTAGGTTAGGTTAGGTTAGGTTAGGTTAGGTTAGGTTAGGTTAGGTTAGGTTAGGTTAGGTTAGGTTAGGTTAGGTTAGGTTAGGTTAGGTTAGGTTAGGTTAGGTTAGGTTAGGTTAGGTTAGGTTAGGTTAGGTTAGGTTAGGTTAGGTTAGGTTAGGTTAGGTTAGGTTAGGTTAGGTTAGGTTAGGTTAGGTTAGGTTAGGTTAGGTTAGGTTAGGTTAGGTTAGGTTAGGTTAGGTTAGGTTAGGTTAGGTTAGGTTAGGTTAGGTTAGGTTAGGTTAGGTTAGGTTAGGTTAGGTTAGGTTAGGTTAGGTTAGGTTAGGTTAGGTTAGGTTAGGTTAGGTTAGGTTAGGTTAGGTTAGGTTAGGTTAGGTTAGGTTAGGTTAGGTTAGGTTAGGTTAGGTTAGGTTAGGTTAGGTTAGGTTAGGTTAGGTTAGGTTAGGTTAGGTTAGGTTAGGTTAGGTTAGGTTAGGTTAGGTTAGGTTAGGTTAGGTTAGGTTAGGTTAGGTTAGGTTAGGTTAGGTTAGGTTAGGTTAGGTTAGGTTAGGTTAGGTTAGGTTAGGTTAGGTTAGGTTAGGTTAGGTTAGGTTAGGTTAGGTTAGGTTAGGTTAGGTTAGGTTAGGTTAGGTTAGGTTAGGTTAGGTTAGGTTAGGTTAGGTTAGGTTAGGTTAGGTTAGGTTAGGTTAGGTTAGGTTAGGTTAGGTTAGGTTAGGTTAGGTTAGGTTAGGTTAGGTTAGGTTAGGTTAGGTTAGGTTAGGTTAGGTTAGGTTAGGTTAGGTTAGGTTAGGTTAGGTTAGGTTAGGTTAGGTTAGGTTAGGTTAGGTTAGGTTAGGTTAGGTTAGGTTAGGTTAGGTTAGGTTAGGTTAGGTTAGGTTAGGTTAGGTTAGGTTAGGTTAGGTTAGGTTAGGTTAGGTTAGGTTAGGTTAGGTTAGGTTAGGTTAGGTTAGGTTAGGTTAGGTTAGGTTAGGTTAGGTTAGGTTAGGTTAGGTTAGGTTAGGTTAGGTTAGGTTAGGTTAGGTTAGGTTAGGTTAGGTTAGGTTAGGTTAGGTTAGGTTAGGTTAGGTTAGGTTAGGTTAGGTTAGGTTAGGTTAGGTTAGGTTAGGTTAGGTTAGGTTAGGTTAGGTTAGGTTAGGTTAGGTTAGGTTAGGTTAGGTTAGGTTAGGTTAGGTTAGGTTAGGTTAGGTTAGGTTAGGTTAGGTTAGGTTAGGTTAGGTTAGGTTAGGTTAGGTTAGGTTAGGTTAGGTTAGGTTAGGTTAGGTTAGGTTAGGTTAGGTTAGGTTAGGTTAGGTTAGGTTAGGTTAGGTTAGGTTAGGTTAGGTTAGGTTAGGTTAGGTTAGGTTAGGTTAGGTTAGGTTAGGTTAGGTTAGGTTAGGTTAGGTTAGGTTAGGTTAGGTTAGGTTAGGTTAGGTTAGGTTAGGTTAGGTTAGGTTAGGTTAGGTTAGGTTAGGTTAGGTTAGGTTAGGTTAGGTTAGGTTAGGTTAGGTTAGGTTAGGTTAGGTTAGGTTAGGTTAGGTTAGGTTAGGTTAGGTTAGGTTAGGTTAGGTTAGGTTAGGTTAGGTTAGGTTAGGTTAGGTTAGGTTAGGTTAGGTTAGGTTAGGTTAGGTTAGGTTAGGTTAGGTTAGGTTAGGTTAGGTTAGGTTAGGTTAGGTTAGGTTAGGTTAGGTTAGGTTAGGTTAGGTTAGGTTAGGTTAGGTTAGGTTAGGTTAGGTTAGGTTAGGTTAGGTTAGGTTAGGTTAGGTTAGGTTAGGTTAGGTTAGGTTAGGTTAGGTTAGGTTAGGTTAGGTTAGGTTAGGTTAGGTTAGGTTAGGTTAGGTTAGGTTAGGTTAGGTTAGGTTAGGTTAGGTTAGGTTAGGTTAGGTTAGGTTAGGTTAGGTTAGGTTAGGTTAGGTTAGGTTAGGTTAGGTTAGGTTAGGTTAGGTTAGGTTAGGTTAGGTTAGGTTAGGTTAGGTTAGGTTAGGTTAGGTTAGGTTAGGTTAGGTTAGGTTAGGTTAGGTTAGGTTAGGTTAGGTTAGGTTAGGTTAGGTTAGGTTAGGTTAGGTTAGGTTAGGTTAGGTTAGGTTAGGTTAGGTTAGGTTAGGTTAGGTTAGGTTAGGTTAGGTTAGGTTAGGTTAGGTTAGGTTAGGTTAGGTTAGGTTAGGTTAGGTTAGGTTAGGTTAGGTTAGGTTAGGTTAGGTTAGGTTAGGTTAGGTTAGGTTAGGTTAGGTTAGGTTAGGTTAGGTTAGGTTAGGTTAGGTTAGGTTAGGTTAGGTTAGGTTAGGTTAGGTTAGGTTAGGTTAGGTTAGGTTAGGTTAGGTTAGGTTAGGTTAGGTTAGGTTAGGTTAGGTTAGGTTAGGTTAGGTTAGGTTAGGTTAGGTTAGGTTAGGTTAGGTTAGGTTAGGTTAGGTTAGGTTAGGTTAGGTTAGGTTAGGTTAGGTTAGGTTAGGTTAGGTTAGGTTAGGTTAGGTTAGGTTAGGTTAGGTTAGGTTAGGTTAGGTTAGGTTAGGTTAGGTTAGGTTAGGTTAGGTTAGGTTAGGTTAGGTTAGGTTAGGTTAGGTTAGGTTAGGTTAGGTTAGGTTAGGTTAGGTTAGGTTAGGTTAGGTTAGGTTAGGTTAGGTTAGGTTAGGTTAGGTTAGGTTAGGTTAGGTTAGGTTAGGTTAGGTTAGGTTAGGTTAGGTTAGGTTAGGTTAGGTTAGGTTAGGTTAGGTTAGGTTAGGTTAGGTTAGGTTAGGTTAGGTTAGGTTAGGTTAGGTTAGGTTAGGTTAGGTTAGGTTAGGTTAGGTTAGGTTAGGTTAGGTTAGGTTAGGTTAGGTTAGGTTAGGTTAGGTTAGGTTAGGTTAGGTTAGGTTAGGTTAGGTTAGGTTAGGTTAGGTTAGGTTAGGTTAGGTTAGGTTAGGTTAGGTTAGGTTAGGTTAGGTTAGGTTAGGTTAGGTTAGGTTAGGTTAGGTTAGGTTAGGTTAGGTTAGGTTAGGTTAGGTTAGGTTAGGTTAGGTTAGGTTAGGTTAGGTTAGGTTAGGTTAGGTTAGGTTAGGTTAGGTTAGGTTAGGTTAGGTTAGGTTAGGTTAGGTTAGGTTAGGTTAGGTTAGGTTAGGTTAGGTTAGGTTAGGTTAGGTTAGGTTAGGTTAGGTTAGGTTAGGTTAGGTGAGGTTAGGTTAGGTTAGGTTAGGTTAGGTTAGGTTAGGTTAGGTTAGGTTAGGTTAGGTTAGGTTAGGTTAGGTTAGGTTAGGTTAGGTTAGGTTAGGTTAGGTTAGGTTAGGTTAGGTTAGGTTAGGTTAGGTTAGGTTAGGTTAGGTTAGGTTAGGTTAGGTTAGGTTAGGTTAGGTTAGGTTAGGTTAGGTTAGGTTAGGTTAGGTTAGGTTAGGTTAGGTTAGGTTAGGTTAGGTTAGGTTAGGTTAGGTTAGGTTAGGTTAGGTTAGGTTAGGTTAGGTTAGGTTAGGTTAGGTTAGGTTAGGTTAGGTTAGGTTAGGTTAGGTTAGGTTAGGTTAGGTTAGGTTAGGTTAGGTTAGGTTAGGTTAGGTTAGGTTAGGTTAGGTTAGGTTAGGTTAGGTTAGGTTAGGTTAGGTTAGGTTAGGTTAGGTTAGGTTAGGTTAGGTTAGGTTAGGTTAGGTTAGGTTAGGTTAGGTTAGGTTAGGTTAGGTTAGGTTAGGTTAGGTTAGGTTAGGTTAGGTTAGGTTAGGTTAGGTTAGGTTAGGTTAGGTTAGGTTAGGTTAGGTTAGGTTAGGTTAGGTTAGGTTAGGTTAGGTTAGGTTAGGTTAGGTTAGGTTAGGTTAGGTTAGGTTAGGTTAGGTTAGGTTAGGTTAGGTTAGGTTAGGTTAGGTTAGGTTAGGTTAGGTTAGGTTAGGTTAGGTTAGGTTAGGTTAGGTTAGGTTAGGTTAGGTTAGGTTAGGTTAGGTTAGGTTAGGTTAGGTTAGGTTAGGTTAGGTTAGGTTAGGTTAGGTTAGGTTAGGTTAGGTTAGGTTAGGTTAGGTTAGGTTAGGTTAGGTTAGGTTAGGTTAGGTTAGGTTAGGTTAGGTTAGGTTAGGTTAGGTTAGGTTAGGTTAGGTTAGGTTAGGTTAGGTTAGGTTAGGTTAGGTTAGGTTAGGTTAGGTTAGGTTAGGTTAGGTTAGGTTAGGTTAGGTTAGGTTAGGTTAGGTTAGGTTAGGTTAGGTTAGGTTAGGTTAGGTTAGGTTAGGTTAGGTTAGGTTAGGTTAGGTTAGGTTAGGTTAGGTTAGGTTAGGTTAGGTTAGGTTAGGTTAGGTTAGGTTAGGTTAGGTTAGGTTAGGTTAGGTTAGGTTAGGTTAGGTTAGGTTAGGTTAGGTTAGGTTAGGTTAGGTTAGGTTAGGTTAGGTTAGGTTAGGTTAGGTTAGGTTAGGTTAGGTTAGGTTAGGTTAGGTTAGGTTAGGTTAGGTTAGGTTAGGTTAGGTTAGGTTAGGTTAGGTTAGGTTAGGTTAGGTTAGGTTAGGTTAGGTTAGGTTAGGTTAGGTTAGGTTAGGTTAGGTTAGGTTAGGTTAGGTTAGGTTAGGTTAGGTTAGGTTAGGTTAGGTTAGGTTAGGTTAGGTTAGGTTAGGTTAGGTTAGGTTAGGTTAGGTTAGGTTAGGTTAGGTTAGGTTAGGTTAGGTTAGGTTAGGTTAGGTTAGGTTAGGTTAGGTTAGGTTAGGTTAGGTTAGGTTAGGTTAGGTTAGGTTAGGTTAGGTTAGGTTAGGTTAGGTTAGGTTAGGTTAGGTTAGGTTAGGTTAGGTTAGGTTAGGTTAGGTTAGGTTAGGTTAGGTTAGGTTAGGTTAGGTTAGGTTAGGTTAGGTTAGGTTAGGTTAGGTTAGGTTAGGTTAGGTTAGGTTAGGTTAGGTTA
>CAKLPR020000027.1:120000-130000 GCA_923060345.2 Erebia aethiops | reverse complement strand
ACCTAACCTAACCTAACCTAACCTAACCTAACCTAACCTAACCTAACCTAACCTAACCTAACCTAACCTAACCTAACCTAACCTAACCTAACCTAACCTAACCTAACCTAACCTAACCTAACCTAACCTAACCTAACCTAACCTAACCTAACCTAACCTAACCTAACCTAACCTAACCTAACCTAACCTAACCTAACCTAACCTAACCTAACCTAACCTAACCTAACCTAACCTAACCTAACCTAACCTAACCTAACCTAACCTAACCTAACCTAACCTAACCTAACCTAACCTAACCTAACCTAACCTAACCTAACCTAACCTAACCTAACCTAACCTAACCTAACCTAACCTAACCTAACCTAACCTAACCTAACCTAACCTAACCTAACCTAACCTAACCTAACCTAACCTAACCTAACCTAACCTAACCTAACCTAACCTAACCTAACCTAACCTAACCTAACCTAACCTAACCTAACCTAACCTAACCTAACCTAACCTAACCTAACCTAACCTAACCTAACCTAACCTAACCTAACCTAACCTAACCTAACCTAACCTAACCTAACCTAACCTAACCTAACCTAACCTAACCTAACCTAACCTAACCTAACCTAACCTAACCTAACCTAACCTAACCTAACCTAACCTAACCTAACCTAACCTAACCTAACCTAACCTAACCTAACCTAACCTAACCTAACCTAACCTAACCTAACCTAACCTAACCTAACCTAACCTAACCTAACCTAACCTAACCTAACCTAACCTAACCTAACCTAACCTAACCTAACCTAACCTAACCTAACCTAACCTAACCTAACCTAACCTAACCTAACCTAACCTAACCTAACCTAACCTAACCTAACCTAACCTAACCTAACCTAACCTAACCTAACCTAACCTAACCTAACCTAACCTAACCTAACCTAACCTAACCTAACCTAACCTAACCTAACCTAACCTAACCTAACCTAACCTAACCTAACCTAACCTAACCTAACCTAACCTAACCTAACCTAACCTAACCTAACCTAACCTAACCTAACCTAACCTAACCTAACCTAACCTAACCTAACCTAACCTAACCTAACCTAACCTAACCTAACCTAACCTAACCTAACCTAACCTAACCTAACCTAACCTAACCTAACCTAACCTAACCTAACCTAACCTAACCTAACCTAACCTAACCTAACCTAACCTAACCTAACCTAACCTAACCTAACCTAACCTAACCTAACCTAACCTAACCTAACCTAACCTAACCTAACCTAACCTAACCTAACCTAACCTAACCTAACCTAACCTAACCTAACCTAACCTAACCTAACCTAACCTAACCTAACCTAACCTAACCTAACCTAACCTAACCTAACCTAACCTAACCTAACCTAACCTAACCTAACCTAACCTAACCTAACCTAACCTAACCTAACCTAACCTAACCTAACCTAACCTAACCTAACCTAACCTAACCTAACCTAACCTAACCTAACCTAACCTAACCTAACCTAACCTAACCTAACCTAACCTAACCTAACCTAACCTAACCTAACCTAACCTAACCTAACCTAACCTAACCTAACCTAACCTAACCTAACCTAACCTAACCTAACCTAACCTAACCTAACCTAACCTAACCTAACCTAACCTAACCTAACCTAACCTAACCTAACCTAACCTAACCTAACCTAACCTAACCTAACCTAACCTAACCTAACCTAACCTAACCTAACCTAACCTAACCTAACCTAACCTAACCTAACCTAACCTAACCTAACCTAACCTAACCTAACCTAACCTAACCTAACCTAACCTAACCTAACCTAACCTAACCTAACCTAACCTAACCTAACCTAACCTAACCTAACCTAACCTAACCTAACCTAACCTAACCTAACCTAACCTAACCTAACCTAACCTAACCTAACCTAACCTAACCTAACCTAACCTAACCTAACCTAACCTAACCTAACCTAACCTAACCTAACCTAACCTAACCTAACCTAACCTAACCTAACCTAACCTAACCTAACCTAACCTAACCTAACCTAACCTAACCTAACCTAACCTAACCTAACCTAACCTAACCTAACCTAACCTAACCTAACCTAACCTAACCTAACCTAACCTAACCTAACCTAACCTAACCTAACCTAACCTAACCTAACCTAACCTAACCTAACCTAACCTAACCTAACCTAACCTAACCTAACCTAACCTAACCTAACCTAACCTAACCTAACCTAACCTAACCTAACCTAACCTAACCTAACCTAACCTAACCTAACCTAACCTAACCTAACCTAACCTAACCTAACCTAACCTAACCTAACCTAACCTAACCTAACCTAACCTAACCTAACCTAACCTAACCTAACCTAACCTAACCTAACCTAACCTAACCTAACCTAACCTAACCTAACCTAACCTAACCTAACCTAACCTAACCTAACCTAACCTAACCTAACCTAACCTAACCTAACCTAACCTAACCTAACCTAACCTAACCTAACCTAACCTAACCTAACCTAACCTAACCTAACCTAACCTAACCTAACCTAACCTAACCTAACCTAACCTAACCTAACCTAACCTAACCTAACCTAACCTAACCTAACCTAACCTAACCTAACCTAACCTAACCTAACCTAACCTAACCTAACCTAACCTAACCTAACCTAACCTAACCTAACCTAACCTAACCTAACCTAACCTAACCTAACCTAACCTAACCTAACCTAACCTAACCTAACCTAACCTAACCTAACCTAACCTAACCTAACCTAACCTAACCTAACCTAACCTAACCTAACCTAACCTAACCTAACCTAACCTAACCTAACCTAACCTAACCTAACCTAACCTAACCTAACCTAACCTAACCTAACCTAACCTAACCTAACCTAACCTAACCTAACCTAACCTAACCTAACCTAACCTAACCTAACCTAACCTAACCTAACCTAACCTAACCTAACCTAACCTAACCTAACCTAACCTAACCTAACCTAACCTAACCTAACCTAACCTAACCTAACCTAACCTAACCTAACCTAACCTAACCTAACCTAACCTAACCTAACCTAACCTAACCTAACCTAACCTAACCTAACCTAACCTAACCTAACCTAACCTAACCTAACCTAACCTAACCTAACCTAACCTAACCTAACCTAACCTAACCTAACCTAACCTAACCTAACCTAACCTAACCTAACCTAACCTAACCTAACCTAACCTAACCTAACCTAACCTAACCTAACCTAACCTAACCTAACCTAACCTAACCTAACCTAACCTAACCTAACCTAACCTAACCTAACCTAACCTAACCTAACCTAACCTAACCTAACCTAACCTAACCTAACCTAACCTAACCTAACCTAACCTAACCTAACCTAACCTAACCTAACCTAACCTAACCTAACCTAACCTAACCTAACCTAACCTAACCTAACCTAACCTAACCTAACCTAACCTAACCTAACCTAACCTAACCTAACCTAACCTAACCTAACCTAACCTAACCTAACCTAACCTAACCTAACCTAACCTAACCTAACCTAACCTAACCTAACCTAACCTAACCTAACCTAACCTAACCTAACCTAACCTAACCTAACCTAACCTAACCTAACCTAACCTAACCTAACCTAACCTAACCTAACCTAACCTAACCTAACCTAACCTAACCTAACCTAACCTAACCTAACCTAACCTAACCTAACCTAACCTAACCTAACCTAACCTAACCTAACCTAACCTAACCTAACCTAACCTAACCTAACCTAACCTAACCTAACCTAACCTAACCTAACCTAACCTAACCTAACCTAACCTAACCTAACCTAACCTAACCTAACCTAACCTAACCTAACCTAACCTAACCTAACCTAACCTAACCTAACCTAACCTAACCTAACCTAACCTAACCTAACCTAACCTAACCTAACCTAACCTAACCTAACCTAACCTAACCTAACCTAACCTAACCTAACCTAACCTAACCTAACCTAACCTAACCTAACCTAACCTAACCTAACCTAACCTAACCTAACCTAACCTAACCTAACCTAACCTAACCTAACCTAACCTAACCTAACCTAACCTAACCTAACCTAACCTAACCTAACCTAACCTAACCTAACCTAACCTAACCTAACCTAACCTAACCTAACCTAACCTAACCTAACCTAACCTAACCTAACCTAACCTAACCTAACCTAACCTAACCTAACCTAACCTAACCTAACCTAACCTAACCTAACCTAACCTAACCTAACCTAACCTAACCTAACCTAACCTAACCTAACCTAACCTAACCTAACCTAACCTAACCTAACCTAACCTAACCTAACCTAACCTAACCTAACCTAACCTAACCTAACCTAACCTAACCTAACCTAACCTAACCTAACCTAACCTAACCTAACCTAACCTAACCTAACCTAACCTAACCTAACCTAACCTAACCTAACCTAACCTAACCTAACCTAACCTAACCTAACCTAACCTAACCTAACCTAACCTAACCTAACCTAACCTAACCTAACCTAACCTAACCTAACCTAACCTAACCTAACCTAACCTAACCTAACCTAACCTAACCTAACCTAACCTAACCTAACCTAACCTAACCTAACCTAACCTAACCTAACCTAACCTAACCTAACCTAACCTAACCTAACCTAACCTAACCTAACCTAACCTAACCTAACCTAACCTAACCTAACCTAACCTAACCTAACCTAACCTAACCTAACCTAACCTAACCTAACCTAACCTAACCTAACCTAACCTAACCTAACCTAACCTAACCTAACCTAACCTAACCTAACCTAACCTAACCTAACCTAACCTAACCTAACCTAACCTAACCTAACCTAACCTAACCTAACCTAACCTAACCTAACCTAACCTAACCTAACCTAACCTAACCTAACCTAACCTAACCTAACCTAACCTAACCTAACCTAACCTAACCTAACCTAACCTAACCTAACCTAACCTAACCTAACCTAACCTAACCTAACCTAACCTAACCTAACCTAACCTAACCTAACCTAACCTAACCTAACCTAACCTAACCTAACCTAACCTAACCTAACCTAACCTAACCTAACCTAACCTAACCTAACCTAACCTAACCTAACCTAACCTAACCTAACCTAACCTAACCTAACCTAACCTAACCTAACCTAACCTAACCTAACCTAACCTAACCTAACCTAACCTAACCTAACCTAACCTAACCTAACCTAACCTAACCTAACCTAACCTAACCTAACCTAACCTAACCTAACCTAACCTAACCTAACCTAACCTAACCTAACCTAACCTAACCTAACCTAACCTAACCTAACCTAACCTAACCTAACCTAACCTAACCTAACCTAACCTAACCTAACCTAACCTAACCTAACCTAACCTAACCTAACCTAACCTAACCTAACCTAACCTAACCTAACCTAACCTAACCTAACCTAACCTAACCTAACCTAACCTAACCTAACCTAACCTAACCTAACCTAACCTAACCTAACCTAACCTAACCTAACCTAACCTAACCTAACCTAACCTAACCTAACCTAACCTAACCTAACCTAACCTAACCTAACCTAACCTAACCTAACCTAACCTAACCTAACCTAACCTAACCTAACCTAACCTAACCTAACCTAACCTAACCTAACCTAACCTAACCTAACCTAACCTAACCTAACCTAACCTAACCTAACCTAACCTAACCTAACCTAACCTAACCTAACCTAACCTAACCTAACCTAACCTAACCTAACCTAACCTAACCTAACCTAACCTAACCTAACCTAACCTAACCTAACCTAACCTAACCTAACCTAACCTAACCTAACCTAACCTAACCTAACCTAACCTAACCTAACCTAACCTAACCTAACCTAACCTAACCTAACCTAACCTAACCTAACCTAACCTAACCTAACCTAACCTAACCTAACCTAACCTAACCTAACCTAACCTAACCTAACCTAACCTAACCTAACCTAACCTAACCTAACCTAACCTAACCTAACCTAACCTAACCTAACCTAACCTAACCTAACCTAACCTAACCGGAGTCTCTCGCTGACCGAGCTCGAGAGCGGTCGAGTTTTTGCGGGCTCCGTGTCGGTGACTTCGGTGACTTGGGGGACCTGGGGGACTTGGGCAACCTCGGTGACTTAGGGGACCTAGGTTGCTTGGGCAACCTCGGTGACTTGGGGGACCTAGGTGACTTAGGCAACCTCGGTGACTTGGGGGACCTAGGGGACTTGGGCAACTTCGGTGACTTGGGGGACCTAGGGGACTTGGGCAACCTCGGTGACTTGAGGGACCTAGGGGCCTTGGGCAACCTCGGTGACTTTGGGGACCTAGGGGACTTGTGGCCGAGCTCGAGAGCGGTCGAGTTTTTGCGGGCTCCGTGTTAGTTACTTCGGTGACTTGGGGGACCTAGGGGACTTGGGCAACCTCGGTGACTTGGGGGACCTAGGTGGCTTGGGCAACCTCGGTGACCGGTGACCTGGGGTACTTGGACAACCTCGGTGACTTGGGGGACCTAGGGGACTTGGGCAACCTCGGTGACTTGGGGGACCTAGGGGACTTGGGCGACCTCGGTGACCGGTGACCTGGGGTACTTGGACAACCTCGGTGACTTGGGGGACCTAGGGGACTTGGGCAACCTCGGTGACTTGGGGGACCTAGGGGACTTGGGCGACCTCGGTGACCGGTGACCTGGGGGACTTGGACAACCTCGGTGACTTGGGGGACCTAGGGGACTTGGGCAACCTCGGTGACTTGGGGGACCTAGGTGGCTTGGGCAACCTCGGTGACTTGGGGGACCTAGGTGACTTAGGCAACCTCGGTGACTTGGGGGACCTAGGGGACTTGGGCAACTTCGGTGACTTGGGGGACCTAGGGGACTTGGGCAACCTCGGTGACTTGGGGGACCTAGGGGACTTGGGCGACCTCGGTGACCGGTGACCTGGGGGACTTGGACAACCTCGGTGACTTGGGGGACCTAGGGGACTTGGGCAACCTCGGTGACTTGGGGGACCTAGGGGACTTGGGCGACCTCGGCGACCGGTGACCTGGGGGACTTGGACAACCTCGGTGACTTGGGGGACCTAGGGGACTTGGGCAACCTTGGTGACTTGGGGGACCTAGGGGACTTGGGCGACCTCGGTGACCGGTGGTCTAGGGGACCTCGGGGACTTCGGGGACCTCGGGGACTTGGGGGACTTCGGGGACCTCGGCTACCTTGGGGACCTGTCACCTCAGTGACATCGGCATCTGCGGGGGACCGGTGACTTTGGGGACCTCTGGGACTTCGGGGACCTCGGGGACTTGGGGGACCTCGGGGACCTAGGCGGCCTCGGGGACCGGGGTCATCTGTGACATTGGTCACAATAGTGATCTCAGTGACTACGATACATTACTCTAGTGTTCAGTGTGCAGTGTCAGTGAGTGAGAGTGTGTGATGAGTGGCTCGAGTGCTGGGACCTGGGACCTGATTGCCTGACTCCTCCCTGCGAATGGATACCAATGTAAGTCTCGAATGAATTCATAAATACACATGTGATTAAAGTTAAATATTAGAAATGATTAGAACTCCAACAAAGGCGCCTGAGCTTGGCCAGGGCTCCCCGACTGGGCCGGCTTACACGTCAGACTATGCTGACATGAACACAGTAGCCATGACTGCGACTGTGGCTACCGAAACGATGGCGACTGGTTCTGCAGCTGATACTGCGACGGTCCCTTCGGCGCCCCTTAAAAGCTCTAGGCGTGCGCTCAATCAACCTGTCGCAACACCTGAACTTCCTGCAAAAGCTGCCCAAGTGACAGATCTGACCTCGTTGGCTGGCGTAGTAAATGCGCTCTCAAAGAGCATTGTTTCGGCTGTTTTTGATGGAAAAAGCGTTACCGCCCTCAATAAGAAGCTCATCGCTCAAGCTGCTGAGGAAATGCGGCTGGCAGTGGCAGCATTTGAGCGTCTCTCTGGCACGCTTGCCCTCCCGTCTGACCCCAATACCCCTGCCCCTCCGGATACAGCTGCATCGGTTGCCTCAATTGACGCGGTGACTGCGACTGCAGCTGTTGCTAATGTCGAGGAGTTACGTAAAGAACTTGCCACTTGTGTGGATGAGGTAAGGAAGCTGCGCAACGACCTCTCCACGGCCCCTACTAGTGCGACTATGAAAAGAGATATAACGGACTGCGTCCGAGGAGAAATAGGGAACCTGAAAACTGATCTGATCTCCCTTGCTTCTGAACCGACGCACCCCACATACGCGCGGATACTGGCCACGCCGGCTACACCAACACCAACGACATTTACACCGGCGACATCCCATGCCCCACACGCCCCTGTGTCCCGACCGGCAATAATTGTCGCGACTAAAGAGCCAATAAACACTCGGCGGGAGATGATGACTGCTTGGAGGAACAGCATCAGCTTCCGCGACAGCAATTACGGCCCTGCGGGCATTCAGCCCATTTCCAACAACAAACTTAGGGTCGAATTTGATACGGAACAACATAGGGATGATGCCCTCAGGCGTCTGAGTGATTCCAACAAGGTCAGTGCTGAGCCGGCTCGCCTGCTTCGACCAATGGTCATCATTAAGGGTATATCCAAAGACGCTGCACCTGAGGAATTAACTAACATAATTTTGCGCCAAAATCCGACACTTGCCTCAAATCCTGATACGGTGCCAAGCTCAGACGTCCAACTTCGCTTTGTTAGGCGTAATCGGAATGATAAATTATACAATGCGGTCCTCATCACCTCCCCCAGTATATTTAAGAAAATCGTTAAATCAGGCCGCTTGTGTATCGACCACCAGAGGGTTCATGTGGAGGAATTCTCCCCCTTTATGCAATGCTATGCATGTTTTCAATTTGGGCATACTCAAAAACACTGCCAGGCCTCAGAGGCTACACGATGCTCATACTGCGCTGAAGAGACACACAAGGAAGCTGAGTGCCCTGCAAAAACGCAAAATAAACCTCCCAATTGTAGCAATTGCGCTCAGCGCAACACCAAATTCGGACATAAACATGACACACGCCACACAGTAAACTCCCACTCCTGTCCCATAATACAATCAATGAAAGACCGAGTGAATCAACGCATCGATTATGGTTTTTAGTCCATTAAAAGAGTTCTTTTCCCATCCCTCGAATCACTTGACTTATTCCTCTCCAAATTTAGACCATACTTTCACATAACCCAATTCCTCACTAATCATGGATATCATAAATCATATCTTCATAGATTCCACATCACCCAGGATGACCTTTGCCCATGCGATGGCACCACTGCACAAACGCTGGAGCACCTCATCCAGGTGTGCCCGCGATTTGCAAACACTAGAACCAACCACGAGATAGCGGCGGGCATTGTTAACCCCTATGACATTAAATGCATCTTAAAGAAACCTGTGCTCATAAAAACTTTCAACGCACACCTACAATACATTGCCCGTCAACTCAAAAAATTCAATCAGACGTAATTGATTAAGGCTGATTGCCATATGTAAATTATGCACGACTAGATCAAACTTCTATCGTGCTCCTGTATATTTATATATTTGTATATTTGGATATTTCTTAATACACAAAGAGTGGAGGTCGGCACGCACAAATCAAGTCATTTGTAACTTTAACAAAGCTAATGATGGGTGCGTGCTGGCCTCCATACTCTATACTTGTTCTGTGTGCCTCTGTATTTGTTTTAAGTGTATAGTAATAGGTTAAGTCTCATATAATAATTAAGGCTGATTGCCATATGTTAATTGTGCACGATTAGATCAAACTTCTATCGTGCTCCCGCATATTTGCACATTTCTTAATATATTTGTTTTGTGTGCCTCTGTATCTGTTTTCAAGTGTATACCAATAGGTTAAGCTTCATATAATAATTAGGGCTGATTGCCATACGTTTATTGTGCACGACTAGATCAAACTTCTT
>CAKLPR020000027.1:107500-115000 GCA_923060345.2 Erebia aethiops | reverse complement strand
TAACCTAACCTAACCTAACCTAACCTAACCTAACCTAACCTAACCTAACCTAACCTAACCTAACCTAACCTAACCTAACCTAACCTAACCTAACCTAACCTAACCTAACCTAACCTAACCTAACCTAACCTAACCTAACCTAACCTAACCTAACCTAACCTAACCTAACCTAACCTAACCTAACCTAACCTAACCTAACCTAACCTAACCTAACCTAACCTAACCTAACCTAACCTAACCTAACCTAACCTAACCTAACCTAACCTAACCTAACCTAACCTAACCTAACCTAACCTAACCTAACCTAACCTAACCTAACCTAACCTAACCTAACCTAACCTAACCTAACCTAACCTAACCTAACCTAACCTAACCTAACCTAACCTAACCTAACCTAACCTAACCTAACCTAACCTAACCTAACCTAACCTAACCTAACCTAACCTAACCTAACCTAACCTAACCTAACCTAACCTAACCTAACCTAACCTAACCTAACCTAACCTAACCTAACCTAACCTAACCTAACCTAACCTAACCTAACCTAACCTAACCTAACCTAACCTAACCTAACCTAACCTAACCTAACCTAACCTAACCTAACCTAACCTAACCTAACCTAACCTAACCTAACCTAACCTAACCTAACCTAACCTAACCTAACCTAACCTAACCTAACCTAACCTAACCTAACCTAACCTAACCTAACCTAACCTAACCTAACCTAACCTAACCTAACCTAACCTAACCTAACCTAACCTAACCTAACCTAACCTAACCTAACCTAACCTAACCTAACCTAACCTAACCTAACCTAACCTAACCTAACCTAACCTAACCTAACCTAACCTAACCTAACCTAACCTAACCTAACCTAACCTAACCTAACCTAACCTAACCTAACCTAACCTAACCTAACCTAACCTAACCTAACCTAACCTAACCTAACCTAACCTAACCTAACCTAACCTAACCTAACCTAACCTAACCTAACCTAACCTAACCTAACCTAACCTAACCTAACCTAACCTAACCTAACCTAACCTAACCTAACCTAACCTAACCTAACCTAACCTAACCTAACCTAACCTAACCTAACCTAACCTAACCTAACCTAACCTAACCTAACCTAACCTAACCTAACCTAACCTAACCTAACCTAACCTAACCTAACCTAACCTAACCTAACCTAACCTAACCTAACCTAACCTAACCTAACCTAACCTAACCTAACCTAACCTAACCTAACCTAACCTAACCTAACCTAACCTAACCTAACCTAACCTAACCTAACCTAACCTAACCTAACCTAACCTAACCTAACCTAACCTAACCTAACCTAACCTAACCTAACCTAACCTAACCTAACCTAACCTAACCTAACCTAACCTAACCTAACCTAACCTAACCTAACCTAACCTAACCTAACCTAACCTAACCTAACCTAACCTAACCTAACCTAACCTAACCTAACCTAACCTAACCTAACCTAACCTAACCTAACCTAACCTAACCTAACCTAACCTAACCTAACCTAACCTAACCTAACCTAACCTAACCTAACCTAACCTAACCTAACCTAACCTAACCTAACCTAACCTAACCTAACCTAACCTAACCTAACCTAACCTAACCTAACCTAACCTAACCTAACCTAACCTAACCTAACCTAACCTAACCTAACCTAACCTAACCTAACCTAACCTAACCTAACCTAACCTAACCTAACCTAACCTAACCTAACCTAACCTAACCTAACCTAACCTAACCTAACCTAACCTAACCTAACCTAACCTAACCTAACCTAACCTAACCTAACCTAACCTAACCTAACCTAACCTAACCTAACCTAACCTAACCTAACCTAACCTAACCTAACCTAACCTAACCTAACCTAACCTAACCTAACCTAACCTAACCTAACCTAACCTAACCTAACCTAACCTAACCTAACCTAACCTAACCTAACCTAACCTAACCTAACCTAACCTAACCTAACCTAACCTAACCTAACCTAACCTAACCTAACCTAACCTAACCTAACCTAACCTAACCTAACCTAACCTAACCTAACCTAACCTAACCTAACCTAACCTAACCTAACCTAACCTAACCTAACCTAACCTAACCTAACCTAACCTAACCTAACCTAACCTAACCTAACCTAACCTAACCTAACCTAACCTAACCTAACCTAACCTAACCTAACCTAACCTAACCTAACCTAACCTAACCTAACCTAACCTAACCTAACCTAACCTAACCTAACCTAACCTAACCTAACCTAACCTAACCTAACCTAACCTAACCTAACCTAACCTAACCTAACCTAACCTAACCTAACCTAACCTAACCTAACCTAACCTAACCTAACCTAACCTAACCTAACCTAACCTAACCTAACCTAACCTAACCTAACCTAACCTAACCTAACCTAACCTAACCTAACCTAACCTAACCTAACCTAACCTAACCTAACCTAACCTAACCTAACCTAACCTAACCTAACCTAACCTAACCTAACCTAACCTAACCTAACCTAACCTAACCTAACCTAACCTAACCTAACCTAACCTAACCTAACCTAACCTAACCTAACCTAACCTAACCTAACCTAACCTAACCTAACCTAACCTAACCTAACCTAACCTAACCTAACCTAACCTAACCTAACCTAACCTAACCTAACCTAACCTAACCTAACCTAACCTAACCTAACCTAACCTAACCTAACCTAACCTAACCTAACCTAACCTAACCTAACCTAACCTAACCTAACCTAACCTAACCTAACCTAACCTAACCTAACCTAACCTAACCTAACCTAACCTAACCTAACCTAACCTAACCTAACCTAACCTAACCTAACCTAACCTAACCTAACCTAACCTAACCTAACCTAACCTAACCTAACCTAACCTAACCTAACCTAACCTAACCTAACCTAACCTAACCTAACCTAACCTAACCTAACCTAACCTAACCTAACCTAACCTAACCTAACCTAACCTAACCTAACCTAACCTAACCTAACCTAACCTAACCTAACCTAACCTAACCTAACCTAACCTAACCTAACCTAACCTAACCTAACCTAACCTAACCTAACCTAACCTAACCTAACCTAACCTAACCTAACCTAACCTAACCTAACCTAACCTAACCTAACCTAACCTAACCTAACCTAACCTAACCTAACCTAACCTAACCTAACCTAACCTAACCTAACCTAACCTAACCTAACCTAACCTAACCTAACCTAACCTAACCTAACCTAACCTAACCTAACCTAACCTAACCTAACCTAACCTAACCTAACCTAACCTAACCTAACCTAACCTAACCTAACCTAACCTAACCTAACCTAACCTAACCTAACCTAACCTAACCTAACCTAACCTAACCTAACCTAACCTAACCTAACCTAACCTAACCTAACCTAACCTAACCTAACCTAACCTAACCTAACCTAACCTAACCTAACCTAACCTAACCTAACCTAACCTAACCTAACCTAACCTAACCTAACCTAACCTAACCTAACCTAACCTAACCTAACCTAACCTAACCTAACCTAACCTAACCTAACCTAACCTAACCTAACCTAACCTAACCTAACCTAACCTAACCTAACCTAACCTAACCTAACCTAACCTAACCTAACCTAACCTAACCTAACCTAACCTAACCTAACCTAACCTAACCTAACCTAACCTAACCTAACCTAACCTAACCTAACCTAACCTAACCTAACCTAACCTAACCTAACCTAACCTAACCTAACCTAACCTAACCTAACCTAACCTAACCTAACCTAACCTAACCTAACCTAACCTAACCTAACCTAACCTAACCTAACCTAACCTAACCTAACCTAACCTAACCTAACCTAACCTAACCTAACCTAACCTAACCTAACCTAACCTAACCTAACCTAACCTAACCTAACCTAACCTAACCTAACCTAACCTAACCTAACCTAACCTAACCTAACCTAACCTAACCTAACCTAACCTAACCTAACCTAACCTAACCTAACCTAACCTAACCTAACCTAACCTAACCTAACCTAACCTAACCTAACCTAACCTAACCTAACCTAACCTAACCTAACCTAACCTAACCTAACCTAACCTAACCTAACCTAACCTAACCTAACCTAACCTAACCTAACCTAACCTAACCTAACCTAACCTAACCTAACCTAACCTAACCTAACCTAACCTAACCTAACCTAACCTAACCTAACCTAACCTAACCTAACCTAACCTAACCTAACCTAACCTAACCTAACCTAACCTAACCTAACCTAACCTAACCTAACCTAACCTAACCTAACCTAACCTAACCTAACCTAACCTAACCTATCCTAACCTAACCTAACCTAACCTAACCTAACCTAACCTAACCTAACCTAACCTAACCTAACCTAACCTAACCTAACCTAACCTAACCTAACCTAACCTAACCTAACCTAACCTAACCTAACCTAACCTAACCTAACCTAACCTAACCTAACCTAACCTAACCTAACCTAACCTAACCTAACCTAACCTAACCTAACCTAACCTAACCTAACCTAACCTAACCTAACCTAACCTAACCTAACCTAACCTAACCTAACCTAACCTAACCTAACCTAACCTAACCTAACCTAACCTAACCTAACCTAACCTAACCTAACCTAACCTAACCTAACCTAACCTAACCTAACCTAACCTAACCTAACCTAACCTAACCTAACCTAACCTAACCTAACCTAACCTAACCTAACCTAACCACGGAAAACATCGCAGTGGCAGTTTTAAAAACTGATACCTGGGAAGTGTGTGTCGTCTCCATTTACTTCGAGGATAGCTTGCCCATTGAACCCTACCTCGACCATGTGCACATGATCAGAAATAAACTATCCCCACAAAAGCTGATCATCGGAGGTGACACAAATGCGTGGAGCACATGGTGGGGAAGTGAGTATGAAGACCACAGAGGAGAGGTATTCATGGGTGCAATCGAGGAGATGGAGATGCACATACTAAACGAAGGTAATATGCCTACCTTTTTTACCATTAGGAATGGGGTAACCTACAAAAGTATTGTGGACATCACTGCGTGCAGTCAGGAGCTTCTGGGTAAAATAAGCGATTGGAAAGTCGACCAAGGTGTAACAAGCTCCGATCATAATGCGATTCTATTCACAATAAAATTCAAAAAGCCAAAAATTAAGAGACAGTCAAAATCAACTAGAATTTACAATATCAAAAAGGCAAAATGGAACATTTTTAGGGAAGAATTTAGAAATGAACTAGAAAAGAAAAAAGTAAATATACAGGTAATAGGAAAAATAGAATTAAAAACAAAATTAGAAGAAACGGTAATAGAATACACAGAAAGCATTACGGAAGCATGCAAAAAAGCAATGCCAATTATTAATCGGAAAACTAAAATAAACTTACCTTGGTGGACACCGGAGCTGGAAGACCTCAAAAAAGAAGTGACGACAAAGAAGCGCAGAATAAGGTGTGCTGCACCGTGCAGAAGACAGCGCGTTGTTGACGAGTACCTGGAAATAAAAGAAAAATACTTATTAGAAGCAGCAACAGCACAAGTTAACAGCTGGAAAGAATTTTGCAACGCCCAGGATCGTGAAAGCGTGTGGGATGGCATCTATAGGGTTATTAGAAGTACTTCTAAGAAATCAGAAGATCAACCTCTCGTAAAGGAAGGAGTCACTCTTAGTCCGGTGGAGTCCACAAAGTTGTTGGCCAATACTTTCTTTCCCGAGGACTTGGAATCTGATGATAATTCCGATCACAGGAAAACACGAGAAAAAGCCAAAAGCATAGTGGAACAAATGGAAAATGAAATCTGCGACCCTCCCTTTACGAGAGAGGAACTAAATTATGTCATCAAAACTTTTAACCCAAAGAAGGCGCCGGGAAGTGATGGGCTCACAGCCGATATCTGTGCGGAAGCTATAAACACCAACATAGACATATTCTTGGCAATTGTCAACAGATGCCTCGAAATATCGTGCTTTCCAGAACTCTGGAAACAGGCAACGGTAATAGTTCTAAGGAAACCCGGTAAAACTGACTACAGCCAAGTAAAGTCGTATAGACCAATAGGACTGTTGCCGGTCTTGGGAAAGATTCTGGAAAAAATGATAGTAAGGAGAGTTCGATGGCATCTGTTGCCAAAAGCTAATCCGAGGCAATACGGATTCGTGCCCCAACGTAGTACCGAAGACTCTCTCTATGACTTAATACAGCACATACGTCAAAATCTTGATAATAAATTGATCAATGTGGTCGTATCGCTTGACATAGAGGGGGCCTTCGATAGTGCATGGTGGCCCGCGATAAAGTGCCGGCTGTTGGATAAAAAATGTCCCAGAAATCTAAGGCTGATAATAGACAGTTACTTGGAAAATAGGAAAGTCAACGTCCGTTACGCAGATAACGAAAGCCAGGTCTCCACAACGAAGGGATGTGTTCAGGGCTCAATTGCGGGGCCTACGTTCTGGAACATCCTATTAGATCCCCTCCTGGATGAAATGGAAGAAAGTAAAGTGCATTGCCAGGCGTTCGCGGACGACATTGTCCTGGTGTTCTCCGGTGGCTCAGCTCAATCAATCGAAGAAAAAGCGGATCGGGTGCTCAACCGTGTGTATGAGTGGGGGGTCGCCAACAAATTGAAGTTTGCACCGCATAAAACAACTGCAATGGTGATAACCAAAAAACTAAAATACGACACCCCTCGCATGCGCATGGGGGGCACTCCGATTCTGCTGGTTGACAAATTTAAAATTTTAGGCCTAATACTAGATAGTAAACTAACTTTCAACAGTCACATTGAATATATTTGCAATAAAGCCATACAAATATACAAACCACTAGCACGTTCCGCAAAAATTAACTGGGGGCTGTCCACGGAGATCATCAGGATAGTGTACGTCGCAGTGATCGAACCTATAATCCTGTACGCAGCAAATGTTTGGGCTCCCGCAGCGTCGAAGATCATGGTGCAAAAATGCCTCAATACAGTGCAGCGAGGTTTTGCACAAAAAATGTGCAAGGCCTACCGTACAGTGTCTCTTAACGCGGCGATAGTCCTTACTGGTACTATACCGCTTGATCTGAGAGCCCATGAGATCAGGAAACTATACGAGGCAAAAAGAACACAAATGTTTTTTGGAGACAGGGAGGTGGAGTCCAGGCTATGCTTTTTGAAAGCTGTTCATCCATCCAGAGAGGGAATTGAGGAGTTCACCTGCCTTGAGAATCTGGATGCAGAAACGGTGGAGGAGAACGACATAACTGGACTGAATATATTCACAGATGGTAGCAAAATCGATAGCAAAGTGGGTGCAGCTTTGTCATGCTGGGAAGGCGAAAACGAAATACTAAGTAGAAAATACCTATTAGAGTATTACTGCTCGGTATTTCAAGCCGAACTCTACGCACTTTACAAGGCAACCGAATACGCTCTGAAAACCAAGAA
>CAKLPR020000027.1:95000-105000 GCA_923060345.2 Erebia aethiops | reverse complement strand
CTAACCTAACCTAACCTAACCTAACCTAACCTAACCTAACCTAACCTAACCTAACCTAACCTAACCTAACCTAACCTAACCTAACCTAACCTAACCTAACCTAACCTAACCTAACCTAACCTAACCTAACCTAACCTAACCTAACCTAACCTAACCTAACCTAACCTAACCTAACCTAACCTAACCTAACCTAACCTAACCTAACCTAACCTAACCTAACCTAACCTAACCTAACCTAACCTAACCTAACCTAACCTAACCTAACCTAACCTAACCTAACCTAACCTAACCTAACCTAACCTAACCTAACCTAACCTAACCTAACCTAACCTAACCTAACCTAACCTAACCTAACCTAACCTAACCTAACCTAACCTAACCTAACCTAACCTAACCTAACCTAACCTAACCTAACCTAACCTAACCTAACCTAACCTAACCTAACCTAACCTAACCTAACCTAACCTAACCTAACCTAACCTAACCTAACCTAACCTAACCTAACCTAACCTAACCTAACCTAACCTATCCTAACCTAACCTAACCTAACCTAACCTAACCTAACCTAACCTAACCTAACCTAACCTAACCTAACCTAACCTAACCTAACCTAACCTAACCTAACCTAACCTAACCTAACCTAACCTAACCTAACCTAACCTAACCTAACCTAACCTAACCTAACCTAACCTAACCTAACCTAACCTAACCTAACCTAACCTAACCTAACCTAACCTAACCTAACCTAACCTAACCTAACCTAACCTAACCTAACCTAACCTAACCTAACCTAACCTAACCTAACCTAACCTAACCTAACCTAACCTAACCTAACCTAACCTAACCTAACCTAACCTAACCTAACCTAACCTAACCTAACCTAACCTAACCTAACCTAACCTAACCTAACCTAACCTAACCTAACCTAACCTAACCTAACCTAACCTAACCTAACCTAACCTAACCTAACCTAACCTAACCTAACCTAACCTAACCTAACCTAACCTAACCTAACCTAACCTAACCTAACCTAACCTAACCTAACCTAACCTAACCTAACCTAACCTAACCTAACCTAACCTAACCTAACCTAACCTAACCTAACCTAACCTAACCTAACCTAACCTAACCTAACCTAACCTAACCTAACCTAACCTAACCTAACCTAACCTAACCTAACCTAACCTAACCTAACCTAACCTAACCTAACCTAACCTAACCTAACCTAACCTAACCTAACCTAACCTAACCTAACCTAACCTAACCTAACCTAACCTAACCTAACCTAACCTAACCTAACCTAACCTAACCTAACCTAACCTAACCTAACCTAACCTAACCTAACCTAACCTAACCTAACCTAACCTAACCTAACCTAACCTAACCTAACCTAACCTAACCTAACCTAACCTAACCTAACCTAACCTAACCTAACCTAACCTAACCTAACCTAACCTAACCTAACCTAACCTAACCTAACCTAACCTAACCTAACCTAACCTAACCTAACCTAACCTAACCTAACCTAACCTAACCTAACCTAACCTAACCTAACCTAACCTAACCTAACCTAACCTAACCTAACCTAACCTAACCTAACCTAACCTAACCTAACCTAACCTAACCTAACCTAACCTAACCTAACCTAACCTAACCTAACCTAACCTAACCTAACCTAACCTAACCTAACCTAACCTAACCTAACCTAACCTAACCTAACCTAACCTAACCTAACCTAACCTAACCTAACCTAACCTAACCTAACCTAACCTAACCTAACCTAACCTAACCTAACCTAACCTAACCTAACCTAACCTAACCTAACCTAACCTAACCTAACCTAACCTAACCTAACCTAACCTAACCTAACCTAACCTAACCTAACCTAACCTAACCTAACCTAACCTAACCTAACCTAACCTAACCTAACCTAACCTAACCTAACCTAACCTAACCTAACCTAACCTAACCTAACCTAACCTAACCTAACCTAACCTAACCTAACCTAACCTAACCTAACCTAACCTAACCTAACCTAACCTAACCTAACCTAACCTAACCTAACCTAACCTAACCTAACCTAACCTAACCTAACCTAACCTAACCTAACCTAACCTAACCTAACCTAACCTAACCTAACCTAACCTAACCTAACCTAACCTAACCTAACCTAACCTAACCTAACCTAACCTAACCTAACCTAACCTAACCTAACCTAACCTAACCTAACCTAACCTAACCTAACCTAACCTAACCTAACCTAACCTAACCTAACCTAACCTAACCTAACCTAACCTAACCTAACCTAACCTAACCTAACCTAACCTAACCTAACCTAACCTAACCTAACCTAACCTAACCTAACCTAACCTAACCTAACCTAACCTAACCTAACCTAACCTAACCTAACCTAACCTAACCTAACCTAACCTAACCTAACCTAACCTAACCTAACCTAACCTAACCTAACCTAACCTAACCTAACCTAACCTAACCTAACCTAACCTAACCTAACCTAACCTAACCTAACCTAACCTAACCTAACCTAACCTAACCTAACCTAACCTAACCTAACCTAACCTAACCTAACCTAACCTAACCTAACCTAACCTAACCTAACCTAACCTAACCTAACCTAACCTAACCTAACCTAACCTAACCTAACCTAACCTAACCTAACCTAACCTAACCTAACCTAACCTAACCTAACCTAACCTAACCTAACCTAACCTAACCTAACCTAACCTAACCTAACCTAACCTAACCTAACCTAACCTAACCTAACCTAACCTAACCTAACCTAACCTAACCTAACCTAACCTAACCTAACCTAACCTAACCTAACCTAACCTAACCTAACCTAACCTAACCTAACCTAACCTAACCTAACCTAACCTAACCTAACCTAACCTAACCTAACCTAACCTAACCTAACCTAACCTAACCTAACCTAACCTAACCTAACCTAACCTAACCTAACCTAACCTAACCTAACCTAACCTAACCTAACCTAACCTAACCTAACCTAACCTAACCTAACCTAACCTAACCTAACCTAACCTAACCTAACCTAACCTAACCTAACCTAACCTAACCTAACCTAACCTAACCTAACCTAACCTAACCTAACCTAACCTAACCTAACCTAACCTAACCTAACCTAACCTAACCTAACCTAACCTAACCTAACCTAACCTAACCTAACCTAACCTAACCTAACCTAACCTAACCTAACCTAACCTAACCTAACCTAACCTAACCTAACCTAACCTAACCTAACCTAACCTAACCTAACCTAACCTAACCTAACCTAACCTAACCTAACCTAACCTAACCTAACCTAACCTAACCTAACCTAACCTAACCTAACCTAACCTAACCTAACCTAACCTAACCTAACCTAACCTAACCTAACCTAACCTAACCTAACCTAACCTAACCTAACCTAACCTAACCTAACCTAACCTAACCTAACCTAACCTAACCTAACCTAACCTAACCTAACCTAACCTAACCTAACCTAACCTAACCTAACCTAACCTAACCTAACCTAACCTAACCTAACCTAACCTAACCTAACCTAACCTAACCTAACCTAACCTAACCTAACCTAACCTAACCTAACCTAACCTAACCTAACCTAACCTAACCTAACCTAACCTAACCTAACCTAACCTAACCTAACCTAACCTAACCTAACCTAACCTAACCTAACCTAACCTAACCTAACCTAACCTAACCTAACCTAACCTAACCTAACCTAACCTAACCTAACCTAACCTAACCTAACCTAACCTAACCTAACCTAACCTAACCTAACCTAACCTAACCTAACCTAACCTAACCTAACCTAACCTAACCTAACCTAACCTAACCTAACCTAACCTAACCTAACCTAACCTAACCTAACCTAACCTAACCTAACCTAACCTAACCTAACCTAACCTAACCTAACCTAACCTAACCTAACCTAACCTAACCTAACCTAACCTAACCTAACCTAACCTAACCTAACCTAACCTAACCTAACCTAACCTAACCTAACCTAACCTAACCTAACCTAACCTAACCTAACCTAACCTAACCTAACCTAACCTAACCTAACCTAACCTAACCTAACCTAATCTAACCTAACCTAACCTAACCTAACCTAACCTAACCTAACCTAACCTAACCTAACCTAACCTAACCTAACCTAACCTAACCTAACCTAACCTAACCTAACCTAACCTAACCTAACCTAACCTAACCTAACCTAACCTAACCTAACCTAACCTAACCTAACCTAACCTAACCTAACCTAACCTAACCTAACCTAACCTAACCTAACCTAACCTAACCTAACCTAACCGGGAGTCTCTCGCTGACCGAGCTCGAGAGCGGTCGAGTTTTTGCGGGCTCCGTGTCGGTGACTTCGGTGACTTGGGGGACCTGGGGGACTTGGGCAACCTCGGTGACTTAGGGGACCTAGGTTGCTTGGGCAACCTCGGTGACTTGGGGGACCTAGGTGACTTAGGCAACCTCGGTGACTTGGGGGACCTAGGGGACTTGGGCAACTTCGGTGACTTGGGGGACCTAGGGGACTTGGGCAACCTCGGTGACTTGAGGGACCTAGGGGCCTTGGGCAACCTCGGTGACTTTGGGGACCTAGGTGACTTAGGCAACCTCGGTGACTTGGGGGACCTAGGGGACTTGGGCAACTTCGGTGACTTGGGGGACCTAGGGGACTTGGGCAACCTCGGTGACTTGAGGGACCTAGGGGCCTTGGGCAACCTCGGTGACTTTGGGGACCTAGGGGACTTGTGGCCGAGCTCGAGAGCGGTCGAGTTTTTGCGGGCTCCGTGTTAGTTACTTCGGTGACTTGGGGGACCTAGGGGACTTGGGCAACCTCGGTGACTTGGGGGACCTAGGTGGTTTGGGCAACCTCGGTTGCTTGGGGGACCTAGGTGACTTGGGCAACCTCGGTGACTTGGGGGACCTAGGGGACTTGGGCAACTTCGGTGACTTGGGGGACCTTGGGGACTTGGGCAACCTCGGTGACTTGGGGGACCTAGGGGACTTGGGCGACCTCGGTGACCGGTGACCTGGGGGACTTGGACAACCTCGGTGACTTGGGGGACCTAGGTGACTTAGGCAACCTCGGTGACTTGGGGGACCTAGGGGACTTGGGCAACTTCGGTGACTTGGGGGACCTAGGGGACTTCGGCAACCTCGGTGACTTGGGGGACCTAGGGGACTTGGGCAACCTCGGTGACTTGGGGGACCTAGGGGACTTGTGGCCGAGCTCGAGAGCGGTCGAGTTTTTGTGTGCTCCGTGTTAGTGACTTCGGTGACTTGGGGGACCTAGGGGACTTGGGCAACCTCGGTGACTTTGGGGACCTAGGGGACTTGGGCGACCTCGGTGACCGGTGACCTGGGGTACTTGGACAACCTCGGTGACTTGGGGGACCTAGGGGACTTGGGCAACCTCGGTGACTTGGGGGACCTAGGGGACTTGGGCGACCTCGGTGACCGGTGACCTGGGGGACTTGGACAACCTCGGTGACTTGGGGGACCTAGGGGACTTGGGCAACCTCGGTGACTTGGGGGACCTAGGTGGCTTGGGCAACCTCGGTGACTTGGGGGACCTAGGTGACTTAGGCAACCTCGGTGACTTGGGGGACCTAGGGGACTTGGGCAACTTCGGTGACTTGGGGGACCTAGGGGACTTGGGCAACCTCGGTGACTTGGGGGACCTAGGGGACTTGGGCGACCTCGGTGACCGGTGACCTGGGGGACTTGGACAACCTCGGTGACTTGGGGGACCTAGGGGACTTGGGCAACCTCGGTGACTTGGGGGACCTAGGGGACTTGGGCGACCTCGGCGACCGGTGACCTGGGGGACTTGGACAACCTCGGTGACTTGGGGGACCTAGGGGACTTGGGCAACCTTGGTGACTTGGGGGACCTAGGGGACTTGGGCGACCTCGGTGACCGGTGGTCTAGGGGACCTCGGGGACTTCGGGGACCTCGGGGACTTGGGGGACTTCGGGGACCTCGGCTACCTTGGGGACCTGTCACCTCAGTGACATCGGCATCTGCGGGGGACCGGTGACTTTGGGGACCTCTGGGACTTCGGGGACCTCGGGGACTTGGGGGACCTCGGGGACCTAGGCGGCCTCGGGGACCGGGGTCATCTGTGACATTGGTCACAATAGTGATCTCAGTGACTACGATACATTACTCTAGTGTTCAGTGTGCAGTGTCAGTGAGTGAGAGTGTGTGATGAGTGGCTCGAGTGCTGGGACCTGGGACCTGATTGCCTGACTCCTCCCTGCGAATGGATACCAATGTAAGTCTCGAATGAATTCATAAATACACATGTGATTAAAGTTAAATATTAGAAATGATTAGAACTCCAACAAAGGCGCCTGAGCTTGGCCAGGGCTCCCCGACTGGGCCGGCTTACACGTCAGACTATGCTGACATGAACACAGTAGCCATGACTGCGACTGTGGCTACCGAAACGATGGCGACTGGTTCTGCAGCTGATACTGCGACGGTCCCTTCGGCGCCCCTTAAAAGCTCTAGGCGTGCGCTCAATCAACCTGTCGCAACACCTGAACTTCCTGCAAAAGCTGCCCAAGTGACAGATCTGACCTCGTTGGCTGGCGTAGTAAATGCGCTCTCAAAGAGCATTGTTTCGGCTGTTTTTGATGGAAAAAGCGTTACCGCCCTCAATAAGAAGCTCATCGCTCAAGCTGCTGAGGAAATGCGGCTGGCAGTGGCAGCATTTGAGCGTCTCTCTGGCACGCTTGCCCTCCCGTCTGACCCCAATACCCCTGCCCCTCCGGATACAGCTGCATCGGTTGCCTCAATTGACGCGGTGACTGCGACTGCAGCTGTTGCTAATGTCGAGGAGTTACGTAAAGAACTTGCCACTTGTGTGGATGAGGTAAGGAAGCTGCGCAACGACCTCTCCACGGCCCCTACTAGTGCGACTATGAAAAGAGATATAACGGACTGCGTCCGAGGAGAAATAGGGAACCTGAAAACTGATCTGATCTCCCTTGCTTCTGAACCGACGCACCCCACATACGCGCGGATACTGGCCACGCCGGCTACACCAACACCAACGACATTTACACCGGCGACATCCCATGCCCCACACGCCCCTGTGTCCCGACCGGCAATAATTGTCGCGACTAAAGAGCCAATAAACACTCGGCGGGAGATGATGACTGCTTGGAGGAACAGCATCAGCTTCCGCGACAGCAATTACGGCCCTGCGGGCATTCAGCCCATTTCCAACAACAAACTTAGGGTCGAATTTGATACGGAACAACATAGGGATGATGCCCTCAGGCGTCTGAGTGATTCCAACAAGGTCAGTGCTGAGCCGGCTCGCCTGCTTCGACCAATGGTCATCATTAAGGGTATATCCAAAGACGCTGCACCTGAGGAATTAACTAACATAATTTTGCGCCAAAATCCGACACTTGCCTCAAATCCTGATACGGTGCCAAGCTCAGACGTCCAACTTCGCTTTGTTAGGCGTAATCGGAATGATAAATTATACAATGCGGTCCTCATCACCTCCCCCAGTATATTTAAGAAAATCGTTAAATCAGGCCGCTTGTGTATCGACCACCAGAGGGTTCATGTGGAGGAATTCTCCCCCTTTATGCAATGCTATGCATGTTTTCAATTTGGGCATACTCAAAAACACTGCCAGGCCTCAGAGGCTACACGATGCTCATACTGCGCTGAAGAGACACACAAGGAAGCTGAGTGCCCTGCAAAAACGCAAAATAAACCTCCCAATTGTAGCAATTGCGCTCAGCGCAACACCAAATTCGGACATAAACATGACACACGCCACACAGTAAACTCCCACTCCTGTCCCATAATACAATCAATGAAAGACCGAGTGAATCAACGCATCGATTATGGTTTTTAGTCCATTAAATAGACCATACTTTCACATAACCCAATTCCTCACTAATCATGGATATCATAAATCATATCTTCATAGATTCCACATCACCCAGGATGACCTTTGCCCATGCGATGGCACCACTGCACAAACGCTGGAGCACCTCATCCAGGTGTGCCCGCGATTTGCAAACACTAGAACCAACCACGAGATAGCGGCGGGCATTGTTAACCCCTATGACATTAAATGCATCTTAAAGAAACCTGTGCTCATAAAAACTTTCAACGCACACCTACAATACATTGCCCGTCAACTCAAAAAATTCAATCAGACGTAATTGATTAAGGCTGATTGCCATATGTAAATTATGCACGACTAGATCAAACTTCTATCGTGCTCCTGTATATTTATATATTTGTATATTTGGATATTTCTTAATACACAAAGAGTGGAGGTCGGCACGCACAAATCAAGTCATTTGTAACTTTAACAAAGCTAATGATGGGTGCGTGCTGGCCTCCATACTCTATACTTGTTCTGTGTGCCTCTGTATTTGTTTTAAGTGTATAGTAATAGGTTAAGTCTCATATAATAATTAAGGCTGATTGCCATATGTTAATTGTGCACGATTAGATCAAACTTCTATCGTGCTCCCGCATATTTGCACATTTCTTAATATATTTGTTTTGTGTGCCTCTGTATCTGTTTTCAAGTGTATACCAATAGGTTAAGCTTCATATAATAATTAGGGCTGATTGCCATACGTTTATTGTGCACGACTAGATCAAACTTCTTTCGTGCTCTTGTATATTAGTACATTTCTTAATAATCTATGAGCGGAGGTCGGCACGCACACTTCAAGTCATTTGTAACTTTGTCAAAGCTGATGATGGGTGCGTGCTGACCGCCATGCTCTATACTTGTTCTGTGCGCCTTTGTATTTGTCTAGGGGTATATTAATTGGTAATGTTGCTGTTCTGTGTTAAATTTACTTGTATATAATTTACCTTTATTCTTTTATTTAATGTGTTAAGATTAAACTACAAAGACTACAAAACGCCACACTGGACATGCAAGTAACTATCAACAGATTAACAGTTATGCTATATATTAGCACCGGATACAACGTAAGACGCACCGACTCTGCTGCCATGGAAACCAGCGTGCTTGCCAGTCAAGTAGCGAACGACACTACCACAAGAGAGGGTGTTGTAACCAATTGTTCCAGAATTGCGGTGTCGGGTGGCTCGGCCGTTGCTGGCGGGGCTGCTGATCGCGCCGCCAGCATTGACAGTATACACAGTGCGGAAACGGTTGCGCCGGAATCTGGAATGCCTGAAATTGGCCCGGACGTGGAACCGACCACTGGCTCCTCCGGGGCTGGTGCTGCTGACATTGCTGAGTCCGTCGTGAGGACGGCAGAGTTGCGGTAATGGCGGTCACCTGCACATCCTTCTACCTCTACTTCTACTTCCACCTCTCGTGGGGGGTGGCTGGACTGGCCACCCTGTGATCTACTTCAAAACCATCGCTCCTCAAGCAACATGTCCGGCTATTAATAGACCTAGCAGACAACAAATCTCCTATGTGGCGAACGTCAGGCTCTCCTTCCTATTCGGGAGGGGGGGGGGGGGAAATAGCGTCAGCATTGGCTACGACAACAGCAGCTGCAGCGGTGGATGACGCTGGCTTTTGACTACGCTTATACCTGTATATTTGTACATTTCTTAAACATAACTCAATCTATACAATGGGCGGATGTCAGCATGCATAACTTGGCGTGCTGACTGCTGACTGCCACATTCTATTCGCGTACTATCGCGCCTTTGTGATTTGTCTGAATGTAATCATTGAAATGTGTATATAATATGCTTAAGACTATATATAGTGTATATAACGTATATAATTTTCTTCTGTGTTAAATTAATTCAGTTAAGGTAACTTAATAAACAACGAGTGGAGGTCGGCACGCGCACATCAAGTCATTGGTAACTTTATCTAGGCTAATGATGGGTGCGTGCTGGCCGCCATGCTCTGTACTTGCTTTGTGTGTACTAAGTCTCATATAGTGATGTGTTTCATGTT
>CAKLPR020000027.1:85000-92500 GCA_923060345.2 Erebia aethiops | reverse complement strand
ACCTAACCTAACCTAACCTAACCTAACCTAACCTAACCTAACCTAACCTAACCTAACCTAACCTAACCTAACCTAACCTAACCTAACCTAACCTAACCTAACCTAACCTAACCTAACCTAACCTAACCTAACCTAACCTAACCTAACCTAACCTAACCTAACCTAACCTAACCTAACCTAACCTAACCTAACCTAACCTAACCTAACCTAACCTAACCTAACCTAACCTAACCTAACCTAACCTAACCTAACCTAACCTAACCTAACCTAACCTAACCTAACCTAACCTAACCTAACCTAACCTAACCTAACCTAACCTAACCTAACCTAACCTAACCTAACCTAACCTAACCTAACCTAACCTAACCTAACCTAACCTAACCTAACCTAACCTAACCTAACCTAACCTAACCTAACCTAACCTAACCTAACCTAACCTAACCTAACCTAACCTAACCTAACCTAACCTAACCTAACCTAACCTAACCTAACCTAACCTAACCTAACCTAACCTAACCTAACCTAACCTAACCTAACCTAACCTAACCTAACCTAACCTAACCTAACCTAACCTAACCTAACCTAACCTAACCTAACCTAACCTAACCTAACCTAACCTAACCTAACCTAACCTAACCTAACCTAACCTAACCTAACCTAACCTAACCTAACCTAACCTAACCTAACCTAACCTAACCTAACCTAACCTAACCTAACCTAACCTAACCTAACCTAACCTAACCTAACCTAACCTAACCTAACCTAACCTAACCTAACCTAACCTAACCTAACCTAACCTAACCTAACCTAACCTAACCTAACCTAACCTAACCTAACCTAACCTAACCTAACCTAACCTAACCTAACCTAACCTAACCTAACCTAACCTAACCTAACCTAACCTAACCTAACCTAACCTAACCTAACCTAACCTAACCTAACCTAACCTAACCTAACCTAACCTAACCTAACCTAACCTAACCTAACCTAACCTAACCTAACCTAACCTAACCTAACCTAACCTAACCTAAGCTAACCTAACCTAACCTAACCTAACCTAACCTAACCTAACCTAACCTAACCTAACCTAACCTAACCTAACCTAACCTAACCTAACCTAACCTAACCTAACCTAACCTAACCTAACCTAACCTAACCTAACCTAACCTAACCTAACCTAACCTAACCTAACCTAACCTAACCTAACCTAACCTAACCTAACCTAACCTAACCTAACCTAACCTAACCTAACCTAACCTAACCTAACCTAACCTAACCTAACCTAACCTAACCTAACCTAACCTAACCTAACCTAACCTAACCTAACCTAACCTAACCTAACCTAACCTAACCTAACCTAACCTAACCTAACCTAACCTAGCCTAACCTAACCTAACCTAACCTAACCTAACCTAACCTAACCTAACCTAACCTAACCTAACCTAACCTAACCTAACCTAACCTAACCTAACCTAACCTAACCTAACCTAACCTAACCTAACCTAACCTAACCTAACCTAACCTAACCTAACCTAACCTAACCTAACCTAACCTAACCTAACCTAACCTAACCTAACCTAACCTAACCTAACCTAACCTAACCTAACCTAACCTAACCTAACCTAACCTAACCTAACCTAACCTAACCTAACCTAACCTAACCTAACCTAACCTAACCTAACCTAACCTAACCTAACCTAACCTAACCTAACCTAACCTAACCTAACCTAACCTAACCTAACCTAACCTAACCTAACCTAACCTAACCTAACCTAACCTAACCTAACCTAACCTAACCTAACCTAACCTAACCTAACCTAACCTAACCTAACCTAACCTAACCTAACCTAACCTAACCTAACCTAACCTAACCTAACCTAACCTAACCTAACCTAACCTAACCTAACCTAACCTAACCTAACCTAACCTAACCTAACCTAACCTAACCTAACCTAACCTAACCTAACCTAACCTAACCTAACCTAACCTAACCTAACCTAACCTAACCTAACCTAACCTAACCTAACCTAACCTAACCTAACCTAACCTAACCTAACCTAACCTAACCTAACCTAACCTAACCTAACCTAACCTAACCTAACCTAACCTAACCTAACCTAACCTAACCTAACCTAACCTAACCTAACCTAACCTAACCTAACCTAACCTAACCTAACCTAACCTAACCTAACCTAACCTAACCTAACCTAACCTAACCTAACCTAACCTAACCTAACCTAACCTAACCTAACCTAACCTAACCTAACCTAACCTAACCTAACCTAACCTAACCTAACCTAACCTAACCTAACCTAACCTAACCTAACCTAACCTAACCTAACCTAACCTAACCTAACCTAACCTAACCTAACCTAACCTAACCTAACCTAACCTAACCTAACCTAACCTAACCTAACCTAACCTAACCTAACCTAACCTAACCTAACCTAACCTAACCTAACCTAACCTAACCTAACCTAACCTAACCTAACCTAACCTAACCTAACCTAACCTAACCTAACCTAACCTAACCTAACCTAACCTAACCTAACCTAACCTAACCTAACCTAACCTAACCTAACCTAACCTAACCTAACCTAACCTAACCTAACCTAACCTAACCTAACCTAACCTAACCTAACCTCACCTAACCTAACCTAACCTAACCTAACCTAACCTAACCTAACCTAACCTAACCTAACCTAACCTAACCTAACCTAACCTAACCTAACCTAACCTAACCTAACCTAACCTAACCTAACCTAACCTAACCTAACCTAACCTAACCTAACCTAACCTAACCTAACCTAACCTAACCTAACCTAACCTAACCTAACCTAACCTAACCTAGCCTAACCTAACCTAACCTAACCTAACCTAACCTAACCTAACCTAACCTAACCTAACCTAACCTAACCTAACCTAACCTAACCTAACCTAACCTAACCTAACCTAACCTAACCTAACCTAACCTAACCTAACCTAACCTAACCTAACCTAACCTAACCTAACCTAACCTAACCTAACCTAACCTAACCTAACCTAACCTAACCTAACCTAACCTAACCTAACCTAACCTAACCTAACCTAACCTAACCTAACCTAACCTAACCTAACCTAACCTAACCTAACCTAACCTAACCTAACCTAACCTAACCTAACCTAACCTAACCTAACCTAACCTAACCTAACCTAACCTAACCTAACCTAACCTAACCTAACCTAACCTAACCTAACCTAACCTAACCTAACCTAACCTAACCTAACCTAACCTAACCTAACCTAACCTAACCTAACCTAACCTAACCTAACCTAACCTAACCTAACCTAACCTAACCTAACCTAACCTAACCTAACCTAACCTAACCTAACCTAACCTAACCTAACCTAACCTAACCTAACCTAACCTAACCTAACCTAACCTAACCTAACCTAACCTAACCTAACCTAACCTAACCTAACCTAACCTAACCGAGTCTCTCGCTGACCGAGCTCGAGAGCGGTCGAGTTTTTGCGGGCTCCGTGTCGGTGACTTCGGTGACTTGGGGGACCTGGGGGACTTGGGCAACCTCGGTGACTTAGGGGACCTAGGTTGCTTGGGCAACCTCGGTGACTTGGGGGACCTAGGTGACTTGGGCAACCTCGGTGACTTGGGGGACCTAGGGGACTTGGGCAACTTCGGTGACTTGGGGGACCTAGGGGACTTGGGCAACCTCGGTGACTTGAGGGACCTAGGGGCCTTGGGCAACCTCGGTGACTTTGGGGACCTAGGGGACTTGTGGCCGAGCTCGAGAGCGGTCGAGTTTTTGCGGGCTCCGTGTTTGTTACTTCGGTGACTTGGGGGACCTAGGGGACTTGGGCAACCTCGGTGACTTGGGGGACCTAGGTGGCTTGGGCAACCTCGGTTACTTGGGGGACCTAGGTGACTTGGGCAACCTCGGTGACTTGGGGGACCTAGGGGACTTGGGCAACTTCGGTGACTTGGGGGACCTAGGGGACTTGGGCAACCTCGGTGACTTGGGGGACCTAGGGGACTTGGGCGACCTCGGTGACCGGTGACCTGGGGGACTTGGACAACCTCGGTGACTTGGGGGACCTAGGTGACTTAGGCAACCTCGGTGACTTGGGGGACCTAGGGGACTTGGGCAACTTCGGTGACTTGGGGGACCTAGGGGACTTCGGCAACCTCGGTGACTTGGGGGACCTAGGGGACTTGGGCAACCTCGGTGACTTGGGGGACCTAGGGGACTTGTGGCCGAGCTCGAGAGCGGTCGAGTTTTTGTGGGCTCCGTGTTAGTGACTTCGGTGACTTGGGGGACCTAGGGGACTTGGGCAACCTCGGTGACTTTGGGGACCTAGGGGACTTGGGCGACCTCGGTGACCGGTGACCTGGGGTACTTGGACAACCTCGGTGACTTGGGGGACCTAGGGGACTTGGGCAACCTCGGTGACTTGGGGGACCTAGGGGACTTGGGCGACCTCGGTGACCGGTGACCTGGGGGACTTGGACAACCTCGGTGACTTGGGGGACCTAGGGGACTTGGGCAACCTCGGTGACTTGGGGGACCTAGGTGGCTTGGGCAACCTCGGCGACTTGGGGGACCTAGGTGACTTAGGCAACCTCGGTGACTTGGGGGACCTAGGGGACTTGGGCAACTTCGGTGACTTGGGGGACCTAGGGGACTTGGGCAACCTCGGTGACTTGGGGGACCTAGGGGACTTGGGCGACCTCGGTGACCGGTGACCTGGGGGACTTGGACAACCTCGGTGACTTGGGGGACCTAGGGGACTTGGGCAACCTCGGTGACTTGGGGGACCTAGGGGACTTGGGCGACCTCGGCGACCGGTGGCCTGGGGGACTTGGACAACCTCGGTGACTTGGGGGACCTAGGGGACTTGGGCAACCTTGGTGACTTGGGGGACCTAGGGGACTTGGGCGACCTCGGTGACCGGTGGTCTAGGGGACCTCGGGGACTTCGGGGACCTCGGGGACTTGGGGGACTTCGGGGACCTCGGCTACCTTGGGGACCTGTCACCTCAGTGACATCGGCATCTGCGGGGGACCGGTGACTTTGGGGACCTCTGGGACTTCGGGGACCTCGGGGACTTGGGGGACCTCGGGGACCTAGGCGGCCTCGGGGACCGGGGTCATCTGTGACATTGGTCACAATAGTGATCTCAGTGACTACGATACATTACTCTAGTGTTCAGTGTGCAGTGTCAGTGAGTGAGAGTGTGTGATGAGTGGCTCGAGTGCTGGGACCTGGGACCTGATTGCCTGACTCCTCCCTGCGAATGGATACCAATGTAAGTCTCGAATGAATTCATAAATACACATGTGATTAAAGTTAAATATTAGAAATGATTAGAACTCCACCAAAGGCGCCTGAGCTTGGCCAGGGCTCCCCGACTGGGCCGGCTTACACGTCAGACTATGCTGACATGAACACAGTAGCCATGACTGCGACTGTGGCTACCGAAACGATGGCGACTGGTTCTGCAGCTGATACTGCGACGGTCCCTTCGGCGCCCCTTAAAAGCTCTAGGCGTGCGCTCAATCAACCTGTCGCAACACCTGAACTTCCTGCAAAAGCTGCCCAAGTGACAGATCTGACCTCGTTGGCTGGCGTAGTAAATGCGCTCTCAAAGAGCATTGTTTCGGCTGTTTTTGATGGAAAAAGCGTTACCGCCCTCAATAAGAAGCTCATCGCTCAAGCTGCTGAGGAAATGCGGCTGGCAGTGGCAGCATTTGAGCGTCTCTCTGGCACGCTTGCCCTCCCGTCTGACCCCAATACCCCTGCCCCTCCGGATACAGCTGCATCGGTTGCCTCAATTGACGCGGTGACTGCGACTGCAGCTGTTGCTAATGTCGAGGAGTTACGTAAAGAACTTGCCACTTGTGTGGATGAGGTAAGGAAGCTGCGCAACGACCTCTCCACGGCCCCTACTAGTGCGACTATGAAAAGAGATATAACGGACTGCGTCCGAGGAGAAATAGGGAACCTGAAAACTGATCTGATCTCCCTTGCTTCTGAACCGACGCACCCCACATACGCGCGGATACTGGCCACGCCGGCTACACCAACACCAACGACATTTACACCGGCGACATCCCATGCCCCACACGCCCCTGTGTCCCGACCGGCAATAATTGTCGCGACTAAAGAGCCAATAAACACTCGGCGGGAGATGATGACTGCTTGGAGGAACAGCATCAGCTTCCGCGACAGCAATTACGGCCCTGCGGGCATTCAGCCCATTTCCAACAACAAACTTAGGGTCGAATTTGATACGGAACAACATAGGGATGATGCCCTCAGGCGTCTGAGTGATTCCAACAAGGTCAGTGCTGAGCCGGCTCGCCTGCTTCGACCAATGGTCATCATTAAGGGTATATCCAAAGACGCTGCACCTGAGGAATTAACTAACATAATTTTGCGCCAAAATCCGACACTTGCCTCAAATCCTGATACGGTGCCAAGCTCAGACGTCCAACTTCGCTTTGTTAGGCGTAATCGGAATGATAAATTATACAATGCGGTCCTCATCACCTCCCCCAGTATATTTAAGAAAATCGTTAAATCAGGCCGCTTGTGTATCGACCACCAGAGGGTTCATGTGGAGGAATTCTCCCCCTTTATGCAATGCTATGCATGTTTTCAATTTGGGCATACTCAAAAACACTGCCAGGCCTCAGAGGCTACACGATGCTCATACTGCGCTGAAGAGACACACAAGGAAGCTGAGTGCCCTGCAAAAACGCAAAATAAACCTCCCAATTGTAGCAATTGCGCTCAGCGCAACACCAAATTCGGACATAAACATGACACACGCCACACAGTAAACTCCCACTCCTGTCCCATAATACAATCAATGAAAGACCGAGTGAATCAACGCATCGATTATGGTTTTTAGTCCATTAAATAGACCATACTTTCACATAACCCAATTCCTCACTAATCATGGATATCATAAATCATATCTTCATAGATTCCACATCACCCAGGATGACCTTTGCCCATGCGATGGCACCACTGCACAAACGCTGGAGCACCTCATCCAGGTGTGCCCGCGATTTGCAAACACTAGAACCAACCACGAGATAGCGGCGGGCATTGTTAACCCCTATGACATTAAATGCATCTTAAAGAAACCTGTGCTCATAAAAACTTTCAACGCACACCTACAATACATTGCCCGTCAACTCAAAAAATTCAATCAGACGTAATTGATTAAGGCTGATTGCCATATGTAAATTATGCACGACTAGATCAAACTTCTATCGTGCTCCTGTATATTTATATATTTGTATATTTGGATATTTCTTAATACACAAAGAGTGGAGGTCGGCACGCACAAATCAAGTCATTTGTAACTTTAACAAAGCTAATGATGGGTGCGTGCTGGCCTCCATACTCTATACTTGTTCTGTGTGCCTCTGTATTTGTTTTAAGTGTATAGTAATAGGTTAAGTCTCATATAATAATTAAGGCTGATTGC
>CAKLPR020000027.1:77500-80000 GCA_923060345.2 Erebia aethiops | reverse complement strand
TCTAGGCGTGCGCTCAATCAACCTGTCGCAACACCTGAACTTCCTGCAAAAGCTGCCCAAGTGACAGATCTGACCTCGTTGGCTGGCGTAGTAAATGCGCTCTCAAAGAGCATTGTTTCGGCTGTTTTTGATGGAAAAAGCGTTACCGCCCTCAATAAGAAGCTCATCGCTCAAGCTGCTGAGGAAATGCGGCTGGCAGTGGCAGCATTTGAGCGTCTCTCTGGCACGCTTGCCCTCCCGTCTGACCCCAATACCCCTGCCCCTCCGGATACAGCTGCATCGGTTGCCTCAATTGACGCGGTGACTGCGACTGCAGCTGTTGCTAATGTCGAGGAGTTACGTAAAGAACTTGCCACTTGTGTGGATGAGGTAAGGAAGCTGCGCAACGACCTCTCCACGGCCCCTACTAGTGCGACTATGAAAAGAGATATAACGGACTGCGTCCGAGGAGAAATAGGGAACCTGAAAACTGATCTGATCTCCCTTGCTTCTGAACCGACGCACCCCACATACGCGCGGATACTGGCCACGCCGGCTACACCAACACCAACGACATTTACACCGGCGACATCCCATGCCCCACACGCCCCTGTGTCCCGACCGGCAATAATTGTCGCGACTAAAGAGCCAATAAACACTCGGCGGGAGATGATGACTGCTTGGAGGAACAGCATCAGCTTCCGCGACAGCAATTACGGCCCTGCGGGCATTCAGCCCATTTCCAACAACAAACTTAGGGTCGAATTTGATACGGAACAACATAGGGATGATGCCCTCAGGCGTCTGAGTGATTCCAACAAGGTCAGTGCTGAGCCGGCTCGCCTGCTTCGACCAATGGTCATCATTAAGGGTATATCCAAAGACGCTGCACCTGAGGAATTAACTAACATAATTTTGCGCCAAAATCCGACACTTGCCTCAAATCCTGATACGGTGCCAAGCTCAGACGTCCAACTTCGCTTTGTTAGGCGTAATCGGAATGATAAATTATACAATGCGGTCCTCATCACCTCCCCCAGTATATTTAAGAAAATCGTTAAATCAGGCCGCTTGTGTATCGACCACCAGAGGGTTCATGTGGAGGAATTCTCCCCCTTTATGCAATGCTATGCATGTTTTCAATTTGGGCATACTCAAAAACACTGCCAGGCCTCAGAGGCTACACGATGCTCATACTGCGCTGAAGAGACACACAAGGAAGCTGAGTGCCCTGCAAAAACGCAAAATAAACCTCCCAATTGTAGCAATTGCGCTCAGCGCAACACCAAATTCGGACATAAACATGACACACGCCACACAGTAAACTCCCACTCCTGTCCCATAATACAATCAATGAAAGACCGAGTGAATCAACGCATCGATTATGGTTTTTAGTCCATTAAATAGACCATACTTTCACATAACCCAATTCCTCACTAATCATGGATATCATAAATCATATCTTCATAGATTCCACATCACCCAGGATGACCTTTGCCCATGCGATGGCACCACTGCACAAACGCTGGAGCACCTCATCCAGGTGTGCCCGCGATTTGCAAACACTAGAACCAACCACGAGATAGCGGCGGGCATTGTTAACCCCTATGACATTAAATGCATCTTAAAGAAACCTGTGCTCATAAAAACTTTCAACGCACACCTACAATACATTGCCCGTCAACTCAAAAAATTCAATCAGACGTAATTGATTAAGGCTGATTGCCATATGTAAATTATGCACGACTAGATCAAACTTCTATCGTGCTCCTGTATATTTATATATTTGTATATTTGGATATTTCTTAATACACAAAGAGTGGAGGTCGGCACGCACAAATCAAGTCATTTGTAACTTTAACAAAGCTAATGATGGGTGCGTGCTGGCCTCCATACTCTATACTTGTTCTGTGTGCCTCTGTATTTGTTTTAAGTGTATAGTAATAGGTTAAGTCTCATATAATAATTAAGGCTGATTGCCATATGTTAAATGTGCACGATTAGATCAAACTTCTATCGTGCTCCCGCATATTTGCACATTTCTTAATATATTTGTTTTGTGTGCCTCTGTATCTGTTTTCAAGTGTATACCAATAGGTTAAGCTTCATATAATAATTAGGGCTGATTGCCATACGTTTATTGTGCACGACTAGATCAAACTTCTTTCGTGCTCTTGTATATTAGTACATTTCTTAATAATCTATGAGCGGAGGTCGGCACGCACACTTCAAGTCATTTGTAACTTTGTCAAAGCTGATGATGGGTGCGTGCTGACCGCCATGCTCTATACTTGTTCTGTGCGCCTTTGTATTTGTCTAGGGGTATATTAATTGGTAATGTTGCTGTTCTGTGTTAAATTTACTTGTATATAATTTACCTTTATTCTTTTATTTAATGTGTTAAGATTAAACTACAAAGACTACAAAACGCCACACTGGACATGCAAGTAACTATCAACAGATTAACAGTTATGCTATATATTAGCACCGGATACAACGTAAGACGCACCGACTCTGCTGC